>PVIC010011348.1:30770-41653 GCA_004025085.1 Thryonomys swinderianus
AAAAAAAAATGAATGAAGAGAAAACATCAAGCCAACCTCCTCCTTCTGTGAGACCTATAGAAGCTGACCTGAGATACAATTCACATTCTTTTCTCCCTAGACTCTCCTCTGACTTTAATCAGCTTCAGGGTGATCTATTCTAGACAGAAAGTACTGTACACATGTTATTATTTCTAGCAAATATGAACAAAAAGGTGAAAAGTTAAGAGAATCTACAGGGTCAATAAAACATTATTATAAGTTGTAATAACAAATCCCTCGCTCCTCTTTCTATATTTTTCTTCCCCTTCTTCGTACATCTTGGTCTTCTAGAAATGATTGTTCTACCCACATGATTCAAATATGATCTGCCATAAGGAATGAACACATGTGCATATGACACAAGTACTTGCTATCAGAACCATCCTTGACAATAGGTCTAATGAACAAAGGAGCAGGACCGACTTTTACCTGGCACTTGGCTGAATCGGGGAGTATTGTGATCCCTGGTTACACTCTTAACTCAGATTCATCTTAACTTCTCTATACTTAATTCACAAATCTATAAACCCATTTAGTAGTAAACTAATTTTCTTCATTTACAAATAAAATCTTTCATGATACATGCTGCCTTAGTTGTGTTTAGAAATGTCATGATAGGCTTTAGAGTATTTTTACTTGGCATCATATTTTTAGCAAGTATGGTAATTGACAATATAGTTTCCAAATATTCTGACATTCATCTTACAAAAGGGAAGAATTTATGTCCCCTGCTCTGGGGTCTTGATCACTTCAACCAGTAAATTATGGCAGAAGTGAAGCTGTTTGATTCTCAAAGCTACCCAGGAGGATCATGAAATTTCTATCTGGTTCTGTACAACACCCACTACGTGGGAAGCTGACCGTCATTCAGGAAGGCTAGCAGTCTGAAAATACCATGCCAAGAAGGCTCTATGCAGATACTCTAGACGTACCTGAGTGCTTCTCGCTTATATCTGGTAGCCTCTGCCAGTCATGTGAGTGGGATATGTGGGTCTGGCCCCGCTTAGTCTTGAAGGGCTGAAGATCACAGGACTCTCACTGCTATCATCCCAAAAGATTCAAAGCAAGATCTGCCCATCTACATACTTTCCAAATTTTTGAACAAAATGTCTGAGGGAAAAGTATCTCTTGAAATTCCTGACTGGAGAAGACATAGCATTTCTTATTCAGAGTGAAAGAATGTAAAGACATTTAAGATTTTAAAGATTATTTATAAAGCTGAGTTAACAACTCCCCCTACAGAACTGATACAAGAAATTAATGAAAAGATACCAAAAAATGCTTCACCACCCTCTAAATACTTCTCACATTCTTCCCATGAGACAGTTAAGTAACAGAAATTTTATAGATTCAAAGAAATATCACTAACTTTTCCTGTTTTCCTCTCAGACTCATTTACCAAAACATGTATTACCAGAATTTCCAGGCATGAGCCTGAAATACATACATACATACATACATACATACATATATATATTCATAACTACTCTGTTGCTTTTTTAGGACCCCTGTTTCAGTGTTCAGAAATTCTTAGTGACTATCATGTTTAATGTTTCATTTTTTAAAAAAATATTAGTTACTTAAAGGCAAAGGCTATATCTGTTAGAAAAATCTTTTTGCTCACTAAGAAGATTGACAGAGTAGACTTGTTTACTGAATCTTCAGTGCCGAAAGAAAATCATGCACCTCATTAAAATCAAGAATGTAATGCTTCATTCCTTATATTCATGTATTCTTTTTCTACAACTATATGGAATTTTTGTTCAATGTGGTTTTGTCTAAAGTAATGACAAGGAAAGCTATAATTTCTCTTTGCTATCAGTTAAGAGGAAAAGTGCTCGAGTTTTCTGGGGACAAAACTATATATCCACCAGAGAAACTAACAGTAATCAGAACAAGTCTCTCTTACATTAAAAAAAACACCAGCTATAAAAAGAGAAAACAAGAAAAGAATTAGACAATGCTACCAAGACATTAGTGATAGTTTATGTTTGGTAAGGAAATTACCATTCTTTCTTGAAGTTATTTTTCATGATTCAGTGATGAAAATAACAAATTCCACAAATAGATTTCAAATTGGTCAAGCATCTCAGCGTTGGGAAGTTAATCTCTTAAGCAGTGAGCTTCGTACATGCCTGGGAAGGTTCAGCGCAACAGTGACATGTGCAAATGAAGCATCCAAAGGGGAACGTGGTGGTGGGTGGAGGGCGAACCGTGGAACAGAAGTGATTTGTTGTTTTGTATTACGGTTCTTCCTTTTTTCTGTGTTGCTGCCAAAATCTGTGCTGCTAGCACACAGACTTTTCTGTGTTTATATTAACTGGACCTAATCGAGGAATCCTGAGTTAACCTTATTCTTCTTAATAGACATGGTTCAATGTAGTGATGGATCCTAGGGTGAGCTCTAATTTTAAAATTAGGTTGCCTCTTGAGGTGCAAAGCCACAGGGCAGAAGAGAGTGGGTTCAACACTTTCTCTCTTCCCCCCGGCTTCAGGCAGGACTTTACCCAAACCACCTCAAGGAAAGGATAATTTACCCTAGTTTAGAAGATTTCCAGACACAGAGACTGAACAGCCCCTTTGGCAACTAATTTTATTTTTAATGATCTTTGTACCAAGCTTTATTTTTCACTGTAGATAATCCCATCAGTGTCTGCTCTGGTTTAAATGTTTTTTCCTGTTCAGCACAGTGCTTGTGGAGTCAAGAAACTATTTCATTTCTGGTTTCCAGGTCATAAAGTCTTCTCTTCCTAAGTTAAGGAGTCCTAACCCTTTTCACTTTCCCAGATGTTTTGACTGAGAGTCCGTGTTAAACTGTTCTAAATTCCTTTTAGGTAGAAGTGCTCTTCCCATAAAGGTCCTAGTTTATGCCTTATTAGCCAAAGTAACAATCACTTCTTAGAAACTGTTGGTAGGCAGGATTCTAAAGTGGCTGACAAGACTCCTGCCCTGGCATCAGAAGCACCATGCTGTGGGTAGATCATCTTCTTTGAGAACAGGCAGACCCATACATATGATAGGATACCAAGCCAGTGATAGGTTCTAAGTCAGTTGATTCTGAACTAGCCAAAATAGAGAGTTCTGGTAGGCCTGACCTAATCTGTTGTGCCCTTCCCAATGTCTGAGGGACTAAAGTGATGAGAGGAACTTAACGTGAGATGATTCTTGGTTTCTGGGTTTGAGTAAAAAGACTTGAGTGTGACCTATACTGATCTCTTGAAGTTGAAATCAGTGCCTAACCAAAATTATCGTAGAACTGAATTTGCCAACTATGTGAATGGGCTTGAGAAGGAATTCTTCCCTTGCCAAAGATTTAGGGAGAATGCAGATAGCAGACACTTTGCTTTCAGCTTTGCAAGACCCTAATCCATGCTTTTACATGTGACAGAACTGTGAGATCAGAAGTATCTGTTGTTGTAAGCCTTTACCTCATCTAATTCCTATAACAAGCGTTGAGGTAATCACCATATCCATTAACAGAAAAACAAAACCCTTAAAATTTGGCTCAGTAAACACAAGCAGGAAGAACTGATTCCCTAAATAGTATGAATATTACTCTTGTTTCATTTGAGTTTATAAACCTATCCCCAAGTGATATTCCTCCTGCCAAATTGCTTTACCTGTTTATATAATTTTATTGACATAGGCTGATGTTGATGA
Organism: Thryonomys swinderianus; assembly: GCA_004025085.1. Taxonomy (NCBI): domain Eukaryota; kingdom Metazoa; phylum Chordata; class Mammalia; order Rodentia; family Thryonomyidae; genus Thryonomys; species Thryonomys swinderianus. The sequence continues at coordinate 34,452 of PVIC010011348.1, forward strand.
GTCAAAACTAGTATTTTTATCTGAACATTTTGGGTTTTCATGGGTATGAGAAAGTAAGGGATCTACATTCTTTTTAATATGCTTTTGAAAAATCAACTGAAGATTTGAGTATTAAATTTATCAGGTATATGTTTTCACTTTGGCAGCACATATACAAAATTTATCAGGTATAGATTTACAAAGCACAAATTCAATAAGACATCTCTCTCCTTCATATTTGAAACTATTAGTGCAATGACTGGATGAATGGACCCCTTGCTTCCTGCCAACAAGCATGCACAACTGTCCCCACCCTGCCTATTCTGCTCTTGGGAATGTTTTGTTGCCTATATAAGTTTAGCTCCTGCTCCCAAGCTGGGAGATTTTTAAAATTTCCACCCTCACCAAAACTCTCAGAAGCGAACATACCTAACTTATCTATGGAACCTGAGGCACAGAAAATTTTAGTAATTGACTCAAGAGCAAGATGAGAACAAGAATTAGGGGGAGAAGACAATGTGGTAGGAAGGTAGGAAACAATGGGAAAGTGATGGGACGTGAATGTAGAGAAGTTAATAGAAAAGTTCTAGAAATTGTCAGACACATTGTTCAGAGATTGAGAGTTTTATGCTGAGTGAGACAGTAAACCTGTGGGGGGCCTCAATGGAAAAATTATATGATTTAACTTATATTTCAAAATAACTCTAGGTTTAAAAAAATATTTCTAGGTTTAGAAGAGACATAAGTAGGGTTTAAAGTTGGGAGCATTTATATCAAGGGAATAGGGCAGAACTGGTATGAGGACACTGGAATAATCTAGATTGAGGGGTTTGATCTATACACTGATACCAAGTTTAGGCAAACTATACTGATTAGACCTATTAATATATTCACTAAATGGTGAAAATATATAAAATCCTATGCATTTATTGCAGTGACATGTATCCTTTAAACACAATTTACTACAGATGGCTAAATCTGAATGAAGGTGTTCTATACACATGCACATCTGGGGAAATTCATGATCAATTCCTTATAATGAATATGGTGGTATGTATTTTACATAGCAACATCCTGTGCATTGCTCTGATAATGCTGCAGGAGGGTATCTGTTGTGGTTTATATACAGATGTCACCCCAAAGCCTCATGCACTCATAGGTGGGGCTTTTGGGAGGTGGCCTCATCTAGAGTGTGTGATACTGGGATATAGGGTATATGATAATTAAATAGATGGATTTAGCATAGCTCTAGTTTTGGATAACAGAAGCCCCACACTGGGTATGGCTGGCACCAATCAAAAGGCTTATAATCTGATGGAATATAAAGAGAATGAAGAAAAGCAGGATTATTGTCACTCCTGCTGCCTGCTACTATCTGCTTGCCTCGCCATGGGTGGTTTTTCCTCTCTTGTGCCCTCTGCCATGCTGCCCTCCTGTAGGGCCCGACATCTATGGAATGAAAGATCTATAAACTATGAGCTGACATAAATATTTCCTCTTCTCACTTGTGTGTATTGGGTATTTGTGTGTATTGAGTATTTGTGTGTATTGGGTATTGTTCCAGCAATGAAAAAAAGTAACTAAAATAGTGTCTGTCTCAAGTATTACTTTTGTCATTTAACATGGGAAAACTGAGATTCAGGGAGCAAGATACTAACTTGTTCACTGTCACATGAACTCTGAGTTAGAAGCCTCTGCCTGCTCCACTGAACACAACTTTCTAAGTAAGCACATGCCAAGGAACAGCTCAAGGATGAAGTTTTCTAAAAAATATTGCAACTTCCAACATAACGACTTGTTTTGAAGAAAATCAAAAAGCTATCCCATGGCCTGACATTTGGGAGGATGGCTGCCTCCTGTAACTACTTCAGTTAGTTTTCAACATTAATAATAAGACTTTAAAATTTAAACTTTGATAAAACTTTTAAATTATTATAGAGACCTAATAAGATGAAGCAGACCCAAATGAACTACAACAAAGACTTTTCCAAGATGATCTCAGGCTAAAACCCTGAAGAGCCTTTGAAAAATTGTTCAATATAATTCCTTTGCTCACTGCAGTTGCAAAATTCAGAAAAAACATCCACATCCTATTAGTTTTGATTTCTAATTCATGAAAACCAAACTGTCATCTTTTCTCTTTTTTTCTCAATATATAGCAACATTAATTCAGTGTTTTCTTTATAAGCTTTCTTCTTTTTTAAACAGATGTCTCTCTGAAATGAGAAGACCAAGATTATGAGGGCTTTATCTTGGGTAGGAAATTTGAGAATACATTAAAGAAAGATTCAGTGATCAAGATAAATCATCTTTAATGTGATTATTAAAAATTAAAATGAATGCAAATAAACCCTTAACACACAAAATATCACACTTTTAAATATTACTGGTGTATCCCAATGCCTTGGGCTTTTACAGAGCTTATCACAGCACTACTAACTGCTATTGCCTTTTGATGTTTTATGCTTCAATATTCTTTCTGCTTGTAGTAGTTAGTACAAGCTAGAGGTAGTTGGTCTCTCTCATGAGAGGCTGAAATATAAAGAATATGAACAGACAGAAGGAGAATTGTGTAGTGTGGGATATATTGCTCACACCATGGTTTTTCTCTAACTGTTAAAATTCCCTAAAGTCTCACAAAATATGGAGTCTGTCTCCACACTAGTCTCTACCATGCAGGGTAACAGCACCAAGCATGTCTGGCCAGGCCCTCACTCTACGGTGGCTGAGATGCTGCAGTGTAGCACATCAAACAAAATTGCCGGCCTGAATGGCACCACCTCTTACTGCGCTAAATATTGTTTATGCTGTGAAAGTAAATGCTGATTATCTAGAGATGATAATAACATGACTACAAATAAACAAAGCACAAACAGCAATCATACAGTTAACACAAAGCTGTAACAGTCAGGCGATTGTTATACTTAGCACAATGCTTGAGCCATTAATTAGAGTATAGCATTTTCTCTAGAGATAATGCAGATTAAAATGCATATATAATCTGCTGGAAGATCACTTCAGGGTTGGTTTGAAAACAGCAATGAGAGATTTCACATACCTTAGAGGAAAAAAAAAAAAACATTTTTTTTTTTTTTTTTTGTACAGAGGAGAGTGAATATGTGCATACTTGTCTCCTGGCCCAGCTAAGAGCTGAGAATTCTGGAGTCATTTTGTGGTTGGAGCGTTAGAGGGGGCAAGGTTTTTGGAAAGGCAAAAGATAAAGGAGTGAGTCAGCGAAATTCTTAGTCACTAACAGTAACTATTTTTAATTTGACTTTCTCCTTAATCTTTCATAATTTTAGATACATAACTCAGTATTCACAATTTTAAATATTAATTATACATAATTCATAATTCATGAAATACAGATGCTGTTTTCCTAGTAAGCGACTGTGATAGCAGCCCTCACCCATCATCAGAACCTTGTCTTCAGTAGTGCATTTAATCCATTAGGCGTTTGAAATCCCTGCAGCATGAGCTAGCTGGGATTTTTGTTCTTTAAATACTCATTAAAGATTAAGATTAGGTAAAATGATTCTCTTGGTAACCAGGGGAGGAGGTTTGTGAGCTGCTCACTGATGGCGTAAGAGGCAAGAATTAATTTAGCAACCTGAAATGTGACTCATTCTGCCTCCTTATAGCCTACAGGCTCTCTAAGCTAATTAAGATTGCAGACTCTCAGCACTTGTGGCTTCTCCATGTAATTGTTATACATGTTAACAGGTAAACTTGGAGAAGGCCTAAGTGTACTGTGCCCACAAACCTAGGCTTTCAAAGTTATGAGACTGGGAGGGAATATCCAGAAAGGGCCTCCGTGACCCCAAAATAGAAGGACATCCAAAGTGGGCTTAACAAATTTAGCAGCCCTTCTCCTCAGCAAGGAATTTATAGGCAGCTTACAGTTGATGGGTAGTACTCTGTAATTAAAAGAAGGCTTTGTTGTAGGCAAAATAATTTTTAGGTATCTGGAAATTACTAAAAAGATGTTAAGTCACTGCTCCTCAGTGACAGTGCTTACCGGAAGCCCTGGAAGAATAAGGAGAGGACAAGAAAAGAAGGCTGATGGTTTATTTGTGGCTGTAGACTGGGCCATGTAAAACTGTAAATTGGTCCCTATGGCCATGGCTTGTACAAAGCTCTCCTGGTTCTCGCAGTGGGTATCTTCCTGGATGATGATCATTTCTAGGCTTTCTGCACAGAGAAGAAAACTCCTGAGTTTATTTTGCCATAGGCCTCATAAGTTGCATACAATAGCAGAGATGGTCATCGTTTTTGCCACTGATGGAGTATCTGCTTTGTAGGGGACACTACCTGACATGACTTGAACGATCTCTTTTATTCCTCGTGGCCCTAGAGGTGGCATTTTTTCTACTTCATAAATAAACAGACACAGCCACTACTACTTCAGCGTTTGTCATAAACAGTTCATTTGCCTTAACTACTTTGAACAAGTAAATAGCTATTTTTACTGGTTCTCCTTTATATACAGAGTTGTCCTTGTTTATTTTAATCTTAGAATAATTGAGAACAGTGTGCCTCAAACTTTTTTCAATCAAAACAAGGATATGCTTATAACCATGAGATGTATCTTACAGGGTCTGGAAATAGTCCCATAGTGGCTGGATAAAAAGATAAACCCAGGGCCGAAGATTTAGCTCAGTGGTTCCACTGCCTGCCTACCAAGCACAAGGTCCCTGGTTCAATCCTAGTAACCACATAAAATGAAATGATATTGGGTGTGGGAACTCACGCCCACCAGCAATCAATACCACATCCTACAATGCTGGGTGTGGTGGCTCCTGCCTATAATCCCAGCACTCAGGAGGCAGAGACAAGAGGATTGCTGAATTCGAGGCTTGCCTGGGCTACATAGTGAGCTCAGGGCCAGCCTGAACTACAAAGTGAGACTGTGTCTCAGAAAAAGAAAAAAAAAAAAAGATAAAATCAATGTGAAGATGGAAGATTTTGCTTTAAAAAAGCTATGCAAACTATGACTGCTTTTCACAATGTCTTTATTTCTGGTACTGCATGATGATTTTACTTTCTCACTCAACTCTATTACCTAAAGTTTTACCTCCATGTATCTGAGTTTAAAAAGCTAAAACTCCAAGATAAGATGGTATGATGATTTGGCTAAATGATATTACAGGCAAGTTATTCAAAGACAACAAATACCTGAGATAAGCACTTTCAGAAAACTCTGAGTAATAAATTTACTGCCTATTTCTTTGTTCCCAGTAGCTACCTAATTAGAGAGCCAGCAGGAGTGGAGTCCTGCCATGAAAGTGGGTGTTCTTGGTGAGTTGCAGAACTTCCCTCCGGCCACCTTCAAACAGAACACCTCCAAACAGCTTCTTCTTCCAGGTCCTTTGGAAACATTACATTAAATCTGAGTGTCGCTTTAAAATATCTTTCCTGTCTTATGCTACAGTGAGAGAAGTCACTGAGTCAGCCAATGTGTGTGTGTTCTGTTCAGTAATCTTAAAATAATGAATGCATCTATGTGAGGCCAGTATTTCATCATATACCTTCTTTGCCAAAGGAGTGAATCTTGTCATGTAGGAAGGAGTTTGGAAATGGTGCCCAGAGGCCACCCATTGTCCCATGTGAGAGGTACAATGTCACTTGGAAGGCCAAGCAATGACCTCAACAGACTTACTGATTATGTCTTCAGGCCTTGGGACTCTTGTAATTGTTCTTGTTGATGAAACTATCTTGGGTTATAAAAGACTGCTAAATAAATTCCTCTGGCTTACAGCCCTTAAATAATAGTAGTTTCAAAACTAGTAAATCAATTATGGAAAATGTCTGAACAGCAATTTGGAAGACAGTTCACACATATGTTTCTGTTTGGAAGAAAAGTAATTTGTGAACTAAATACATTTTAGGACATAATTCTAAATATTAGAGCATGAAATAATTGGGGAACTTGGAAGAGAAAAATTAAAAGCAAAGCCTTAAAAGCTTAGGCAAAATATCTTAATGGTACACAATAAATGAGGCACTGGGGATTTAGCTCAAGAGGTACTGCGCCAACCTTGGATGCACAGGGGCCCAAGTTAGATCAAAAAATAAGTGAATGGATGAATGAATGGATGAATGAATGAATGAAACGATAGAGACATAGAAACGTTCTAAATTCATAAAGCGGTTTTTTATTCTGGAGATTTTGTCATTATCATGAAAATTAACTACATTTAATCTTTTTAATTGTTTAAAGAAGTGCTTCTGTATATATTGAAGTATGTCCTACTTAAAAAAATATACATAAAACAGATTTAGAAATTTACATTAATTTAGAAAGTAACATTGAAACATGTTATATTCACCAATCAACAAAAAGAAAAGAATATTAGCAGTCACCTTGAGGTCTCTTATGTCCACATGAATTCTCCTTCTTCCTAGGGTAAGCATCTTCCCATATTTTGTACTAATGACTACACTATTCTTCATTAAATCATTTCACTCAAACTTTAAAATACTACCAAATGTGATTGTATCTCAATGAATTTTGACATGATTTTGATAAATATGGTATCCAGCTTTCTTCACAGATTCCATTCCAAGACATAAACTAACAATAAAAGAACTAAAAGCCAAACATTTGGGGAAGAATCTTTGAACAAAAGTCATCTTCATTTATGTTTTGAGACTCTGACTATACTAATGAATCATAGGCACCTGTGTTTTTCCTCGGGGACTCTCATGGATACCCTAAATTACCCAGCAAGAGGAACATGTCTCTCTTTTCATGACTCTCCATTTACTATTGGGGTCCACTCTGCTGACTGAAATTTTGTATTTGCCTTTCTTCTTAATTGAGTCTCCCAATTTCTCTTTAGCTGTCACAAAGAATGATCAAAATACACAAGTGCTTTAGATTATTTACGTACAGTAAAAGACATCTTGGCATTAATTCTCTTCAAAATAGTCTCACTTATTTCAAACACACCCAGCCTATCATTTGTGCCACTTTCTGAAGCAGTTTTGGAAGTTTTCTTTCATGAGTGCCTCTTGAGGGTGTGAATGCTGCTGCTAAATTCCACCCAATGGAAAGGCAAGCTTGTAAAAACATTACAATGTCCTCATGTACTTTATTCACCTGATTTGGCACTAAGAGAATTCTAGATCTTCCTTAGAGTTAAAATAACCATGAAAGGCACAAGTTTTTAATTTATTTAGGATATTGACATAACCATGGCAGTACAACTAAAGATGAAAAA
>PVIC010011349.1:0-41556 GCA_004025085.1 Thryonomys swinderianus
AAACAGAAGGTCGCCATACGTTAGGGCGTTAAAGAAGATGTCTGCACAGAGGAGCGTGCTGTGTCTCCCTCTGTCCTGTTTAACCAGATTAGACATGGTGACTGCGTCTCTGTAGCTTTCCTACGGGTCGAGGAGAAGCGAGGATACACGGCTTTCTTTCTCTCCACCCTGGTCTCACGATGTCCTTGCTCACTTGGGCACCTTGGATAGCAATCTGCTTGTCTCTTGTCTGTCCCTCCGTCCCTCCACACCATCCCTCCATGTTTAAGAAGTGGGGACCAAGGGAGAAAATCTCAGAGGGACCCCCGTACAGGACCTGAAGCCAAGAAGCCGGGGGAAGCCTGCGGGGCCAGGAATCTACTAAAGAGCTGCATCTACATCTACCGGCCCAAAGGAATCCACTGGCTTCACACATACACACGCCGCAACAGCCAGGCCTCGGCCACAGGTGCAGAACCGGCTCTGGGAGGTGTTATGTCCGCCTGCTAAGCGGGTGAGTGCCGTCTTTCTGGCTGCTGAGGCTGCACCCCGGAAACTGTGATCCCCACTGTAGGCACCGAAGACACAGCAGACCTCCCCAGGGCGCGGGGCGGCTTCAGAGCAGGCGCAGCCCCCACGCAGCACCGAATCTAGTTGCTCAGCTCCTTAATGAGAGAAACACGGAGCGGAGTGTGGCCCGTTCTGGTTACGCACTTCCTGTCCCGGCCACGGTGGGCACACTCTTGCCTGCATCACCCCAGGCCCGCGGTGTGGACACTGCCAAAGCAGCCCGCTGGCCAGCGCGTTGACAAAGGCCTCTTCACATCACGGGTCAGCTACACGGTAGGGCCTGAAGGGAGCAGAGGGCGCGCAAGGACGGGAGATGAGTGTCGGTTCTAAATGAGAGCCGAGTGCCAGAGGCGCTGCCAGGGGCCCCGCGTGCCACCGAGAGACCCAGGCAAGCGATGCTGAAGGACCCAAAGGTCCCACACTGGGCTACTGCTGGCCACCGAGCGCCGGAAAGACAAGCTGAAGCGGTCCTGGAGCGACCGTCACAGACAAATTACTTGGGCTTCAGGTTAGAGCACGCAAAGCCGTGTTTTGTTCCGTTATTGCTTTTCTTTTTCTTGTTTTTTTTTTTTTTAATTTTTTTGAGACAGGGTCTCGCTTTGTAGTTTAAGTTGGCCCTGAGCTCACTGTGTAGCCCAGGCAAGGCTCAAACTCAGCAATCCTCCTGCCTCTGCCTCCCAAGTGCTGGGATGGCAGGCGTGAGCCACCATGCCCGGCACTGTGGTATGTGGTGTTGATTGCTGGTGAGCGTGAGTCTCCACGCCCAGCATTGTATGTGGTTACCGGGGATCGAACTCAGGACCTTGCACTTGTGAGGCAGGCGCCGGAACCACTGGGCTAAATCTCTGGCCATTCTTGGCTTTTCTGAGGGAAGGAAGCCTGGGCCGTGAACTCACAGACTTACTCAGCGCCCACCCGCCCAGGCGCGCTGCCGTTTGGTGGCAGGTCCCTCAGAAGGTCACAGGAAGTGTCCGGGTGGGCGGACCTTCAAAGGCCGGTGGACAGTGAGCAGCTTTTCTTTTCCCATCAGTGTCTAAATTTGTCTCCATTGTTTCTCTTCTTTTTTTCTCCTGTGCACTAAAATGGGACTCGGGCCCAGGGCGGGACAACAGTGTCCGGACTGGGAACCCCGTGCGTGGAAGACAGACGGGCTCTTCCACATTGTCCTGGTCCCATGTGCAGCAGAGATTACGCCCGGAGAAAACAAAAGAGCTCGGCCACCGAGGCGCTGTCCGCCGGTAAACAAGAGAAACGTGACCGGCTGGAGCAGGCGGCTTCCTGCCGCAGTTGAGCTGGTGAAAAAAAATTGTTTCGTTCCCACCCCACCCCCACCCCCAGCCGCGGCCATGAGAGGAGACGCAGACACCGCTTCTCCAGGAGCCCCGTTTTCCTGGGGACTCAGCGGAGACTGCAGAAGAGGAACCGGCACCACCTGGTTGTGATGGGGGAGGGGACAGTGTGACTGTGACTCACAGTCGCCTCCCAACCCGGACCCCCGGGGAAGCCCGAATCACCCAAGAGCCCTGCGCGGCCCAGCCCGTCCTCTAGGGGGATCCGGGCCGCGCTGGAGCCAGGTCTCTGTGTTCAGTGGCCGCACTGCCGCGCGTACCCTGCCCGGCGCAGCCAGACCTTTCCCTGCGCTCCGCACACCCGCAGTCCGGCGGCCGAGGCCCTCGCTGGCGTGAGACCTCTCCGCACCTCTGCCGGGGTGGGCACTTCCCGTATCAGCACACCTAAAAACCGGGACAGCCACAGACTTTTAAGAGTGTGCGTTGGGGACACGTTTCAGAGATCTGCAGGGAAAAAAATAAAAAACTGTCCTCAGAAAGTTTTGGCGATGACCATGTATTCTATATAAAGAATGCGAATTTCCACAGCCTTGCTCAATTGGGTCAAGTTTTTTGCACTTTGAAGAGAACAGTGCATCCGGGTAGCTCTTTATTTTCTCACTGTAAAGCTCTGGGACAGACAACCGGGACACAGGACAGACGGCGACTCCGACACAGCCCCCCACACCTGCAGCGCGCTGGCTCCGGCGGCGCCAGCCCGAGTCCTCGCGGTCCTCCCTCTGCCGCTTCCCCAGAGCAGGTCAGACGTGACGGGCTCTCCCTCCACGGCTGACAAAGGCACAGATGATGTTTGGACTCTTCCCTAAGTGAAATTCATTAAAACTTTACCGCTGTTTTGCTGCTTTTCACCTCCTTCCGTGAGAGAAGGGCGGGATCTCACGCACGCACGCAAACAATGTCTGTGGACACGGGCGCGCGGGAGAATGGCAGGAAGGAAGGGGCGGGAGGCGTAGCCCGGAGCGGGCAGTTTACAAGATGCCTCCTCTCCCGGGCAGCTGAGGCTCAGGCGAGCCCTTCGGTCAAACTCGGCCTTTGTGGCATTACTCACTTTTCCGGACACCGAGTGTAAACTATTTGCAACGATGGTTAAGGGCACCTTCCTCCCAGAGCGTGTGAGCCCGCGATACTGTCGTTTCCCTCGGGTGCTAAGGTCGAGCTGAGCGTGGTGGCACACACCTGCGATTCCAGCACTCAGGAGGCTGAGGCAGGATGATCACTGCAAGCTTGAGGTCAGCACGGGCTCCACTGTGAGTTCAAGGCCAGCCTAAACTATACAGTGAGGCTTTGGCTCAAAACAACAACAACAAAATATTATCAGTGTTATTTCACATGAGTACCTAAAAGCAGGAAATAATGTCAGAAAACAACCTTGCTGAAATCGGTATCCCAAAATCAGAAATGAGTGGTTAGACGGAATGAGGAGTGGTGGAAATTGTGCATCAGCACTCGGGAGCCCTGATGGATTTCTTCCTTCAAACTAGGACTCACGAAATACAAAAAGACTTCCCAGGCGAGGAGAAATGGCCCAAGAAAGGCAAAAGGCTCAGCCGGAGTATGTATCACTGTTTACGCAGTCTTAGGGCAGAGGAAGACTTTCTCAGAGTAAAGCTGATGAAAGAAAAGAAAAAAGAAAAATCATCTGTTCTATCTAATGCTGAAAGCGTGCTGGACAGCGCTGTAAGTCCTGTACAAATACGAAGCAAACTCGTCCTTCTAACAAAGACATGGTTGAATACGGACCGTCTCCATTTACAGCTGAGGAAACTGATGCAGTGAGGAAAATCATTTGCTCGGATGACTGAGTTTAAAAAGACAAAGCTTAAACCCTGGCACACCAGCTTCTGAGGATAGACCTTAAATTCTAGCACAGGCTCTGTAAAAATGTAAATGTCTGTACAATTTATAAAAAGTAAGCAAGAAACTTAAACAAGATAGCATACAGAGAGCCGGGAGCCTCTATGACCAATCCTAGAATAATTTCAGTTGGACAATGATAAATAATTACTCTCACTTGTAAACAGAGACACTGTTTCAAGTAAAGGGATATTTGATGCCTACCGAGTTAGCCAAAAGATGAAGGAAGCTTTTAGATTGATGTAACTCTGGGTTAGCCTGCTTCGGTCCAAGAAGCAGGTTAGGTCTATCAGATATGCATTAAAACTAAATTCGCTTCTACTCTCGGAATCTAGGTTAGGGAAACAGAAGCACATGTAGACATGCATGCACAAACTCACCCATAACAGAGTTACTGAAACATGGTTCATGTCAGTTGCCAGGAGACTGGATAGAGACATGACATCCACCCAGGGGAGGGGCCACCAGGCAGGCAGAGACCCCACAGCCTATCCCACAGCAGGGGCCTGCTGTGCCATGATAGGTGGAGGAGAGAGAAAACTACACTGCGTATTTCTACCTTTAAATTCGTAACTAAAATATTAGGAGGGAATAAACTGACGTGAGCAGTAGCTCTCTGTATGTTACCTTTTTCTTATACTACCTATACATCTCGGTAAACTTGGTATTGAGTATCCAAACTGGCCTGGGACCCCCTGGAAGACTGTGGGACACTAATGAGATCGTGCTGCGGAGGCTCTTGGCTCTGGAGTGGCCTAACTGCCCCGCACACAGGGAGACAGAGGCGCTGGGACCCAGCTCTCCGGCCTCAGCCGGACCTCAGCCTGCTGTGCAGAAGCCTGCAGCCCCCACAGACATCTCTGCCTGTTTCTTGAGACCCTGTTAGTATGAAAGGGTCAATAGCTGAGACAAAATACTCAAGGCCCACACGGTAAGGGGGGAAGGTTTATTCAGCTCAGGCTGTAGAGGTTTTGGTCCTGGGCTCCGAGGCAAGCTGGCATCACAGAGGAGAAACAGTTCGTGGCGAGCAGGTAGCAGACCAACAGGGGACCTCCACAGCATTCTGCCCATCCAGGCTACTTAGGGCAGGGGCGCCCACACCCTGAATTCCAGCGCCCTAGATCCTGGCACTGCTCCATGAATTGCTCAAGCCCAGGGACACACACTCCAGATCCAGCCACTTCTGAAAGGTCTAAGCTATGACCACATGAGGCTCGGGGGACATCGGACACAAGCCATAGCAGAGACCACGTGCAGATATTTTCACAGGGCTAGAAGTAGCATGTGCTTTGCAAATCACGTTCTCCACCAACTTTCAACACAGAGACACAGGTTCTCAGTGCAAATCAATGAACACGCATGGCTTAGCCCTGTCTTCTCAAGCTCCTTGTTAACTCTGCTTATGCCCTCGTAAGTGTGAGACCGGTGACACCCACGCCTTTGTGCATCGGCCTCTCTGCAAATCAGGTATTTATAAACTCCACTACAACAGGAGTCTGTGTAACCTGCAAAAGTCCAGCTCTAAGCAAGCAAAAAAAAAAAAAAAAAAAAAAAAAAAAAAAAAAAAAAAAAAAAAAAAAAAAAAAAAAAAAAAAAAAAAAAAAAAAAAAAAAAAAAAAAAAAAAAAAAAAAACTTTTCTGAGCTTAACAGCAAAGAGAAATAGAGGACTAGATAAAGAAAATACATTTACACACAGTGGAATGCTACTGTTCAATAAAGAAGGATGAACTTGAGTCATTTGTAGGAAAATTGATGCACTTCAAGACTATAGTAGTAAGAGAAATAAATCAGACACACAAGCTTAAATATCACATGGATTCGCTTAGATGCAAAAACCACAGTACAACTAAGGAACAAAATAAAAGACAGACAATAGGAATAAGGAGACAGATCTTTCTCAAATGGGAAAGCAATCAAGGGATAGAAGGGAGAGGCTAAGAAGAATTCAGGTGTGTTGCTGTGCGACTTTGCACAAGAAATGTAAACATTACATACTGAGGACACACTAATAAAAAGGGAAAAGCCCCAACAAACTAGAATCAATACATTCAATATTACATACATTTGTTATAAAATAGAAAATTATATAAAGAAATACACATGCACTCATATTTTTTGCTGAGCTTTATCATGGGAAGAATCTTTCTCTGGAAGCTGGTGTTTCCTGCCGGAGCCAGTTCAGCCAGTCTCAGCGGCCGATCGAGATTAAGCAGGGTCACTGGACACAACTCAGTAGATGGACTGAGATAAAGTGACTTTCTCCGTGGGAACAGAGTCCTCCCTGCTGGACAGGAAGCGCGGAGCTCGCGCCAGGCCCAGCCTCTGCGTCCGCTGTGCGGCTTCCCGCCCGGGAAGTGTCGGCCTGAGACGCAGCGAACAGCGGCGGGACGCGCAGCCGGAGACTAACACGTGGCCGCTGACCACGTCCGCTTAGAGAGACACTTCCGGGGGCTGATTCCTTTCTGAGAGTTCGGAGTCGGCTGATTGTGAAGACACAAAAGACTTAATTCTTCAGGGTGGGTGAGGCTCTACCCTGCTCCCCAGGACCTTCCCAGTCAGGGCTCGAGATGCTGGCGAGGATCCAGGAGACGACACACCGAGACCTCAGTCAGTGGGAGGGGGACGGGCACCGTCCTTTGCCTAAGAAAAGCAAGTTCTGCGAGCCAAAAGCAGCAGGATCACAACTTCAAGCCCGGCCACCGTTCCTGGTACAGACTGCTGCTCTCCCGCCTGATGGAGGATCAGAAGAGAAGAAGAGCAGGAGGGCCCGGGAAGGAGGGTGCCGGCTGCGGACACGGGCCACCCCCATGCCACCCGGCTGTGGAGCGGGGCAGACACCGCGGAGCCTTCAGGGGCCCGGCCCCCCAGGGAGGGCCGGCACCTGAGCGGCCCTGGGTGGTTTCTCCAGCCGCAGAGCCCGCCCCACGCAGAGCGTGAGCCCCGCCGCCCCCGCGGTGAGCAGGAGTCCGCCTCGCAGGGTGGACTCCGCCTCGCAGGGTGGACTCCGCCTCGCAGGGTGGACTCCGCCTCGCAGGGTGGACTCCGCCTCGCAGGGTGGACTCCGCCTCGCAGGGTGGACTCCGCCTCGCAGGGTGGACTCCGCCTCGCAGGGTGGACTCCTGCTTTCTACGGCGCAGCCACACAGCAAGACTGCCCCCGGCCCGAAAACAGGGTCAGCGCCGCGAAGACGCCAGAGGAGCCAAAGCCGCCCTCCCCGGAGGCGCTGGCCCGCGCCGGGCCCGTGTGGGCCCCGGCCGCCCTCATCCGCCGCGGGCCCCACCAAAGCGAACACCCGCTGCTGCCGGGCGAGCCCCGCACGGGAAAGTGGACCGGGCTCCTCCGTGCAGCGCCCGAGCCCTAGACACGCGCTCCGCCGGAAAGGAGGAGCCCGCTCCTGCGGCTCCCTGCAGAGCAGGAGCCCTCCCTTGCTCCCGACGGCCTCCCTCCTTCCCCTCCTTCCGTCACAGCCAGGCGGCCAGAAGGAGGCCCGGCCCCGCCGTCCCGCCCGCTCCTCCAGAGCGCGCGCTCGACCGTGCGCCTGCGGCCGCCCGCCACCGGGCCACCCAGAGCCGGCTCGCTGCCGCCGGCAGGAGGGCTCCCCGTGTGCCGTGTGCGCACCGCGCTCTAGCCGTGAGCCGCCCACGCCCGAGTCCGCGGGCTCAGGCCGCCCTTACAGCAGGGGCCGAACCAGTGCGCTTGGTTCCCCACTCCGCCCTCAAGGCTCCCGCCGAGCGCCCCGATCGCCCAAGGCTGGCCATCTTCGCGCGGCTCCCCGCTGTCCAAACACGAAGCACCGCACGGCTGACGCTCACTCATTCCGTCACCGCGCGCGGGAACCGCACGAAGGGTCAGCGCCAGGACGGAGCGAGGAGCGGGGCCTCGTGCCCAGGGGGAGACGGAGGCAAAGGAGCTGGGCCGCGGTCACTCCACACTGGGGTGAGGGCGATGGGGAACAGGCGCTCCGGGCGGAGGTCCACACACGTCCCGCCGGGAGGACGCGTAGAAGCTGACCTGAGAGGGGAGGGGCGGGGGCGGGGGCGGCGGAGCGCAGGATCCGCACCCCGTACCCCGCCCCCACCCCGCTCGGGACGCGCTTGGTTCCTTGGGAGGGAGCGAGACGAGGAGCGTGGCTTGACGGGAGAGGAGGAGAGGAACAAAAGAAGGTCCGTGAAGGCGGCCAGGCCAAGTGACGAGAGGCCTTTGTTCTCTCTTGTACTGGAGATCGAATCAAGGCCTTGGCACTGAGCTACACCCCAATCCTTTTAGTTGTTTTTTTTTTTTTTTAAATTTGAGATACGGCCTAAGCCGCTAACTTGCCCAGGCTGGGCTTGAACTTACCTTCTCCAGGGTGCTGGGAACGCCCGGTTTAGTAGACCAGACTAAGAAACTTAGATTTTATTGCAGGCGCCATGAGCAGCTCGTGATGAGTGACGAGCGGGCAGAGGCTCAGTCCGCCTGTACCAACCTCCCCGTGAGCACGGTGACGGGCCGGACGCAGGGCGGAGCGGGCTGGCCCAAAACCGCAACGGTCCTGGGCAACAGCGGAAGCCGGAACTACAGAGCCAGTGCTGACGATGGGGGATGGACAGACAGGGGGTCAGGGCTGCAGGGCTCGGGGAGACGTGAGAGGAGGGTGAGAAGGGCGCGGGGCCTTCTCGGGAGGACACGCAGGAAGCGTGGGTGCCCCGGCCGCGATGGGGGACGTGGCGGGGGGGGGGGGCGGGGAGCGATGGCTGTAACTCAAGAAAAGTCATCAAACAGACCAGATGAGGCTCCAGAATAAATCTGCCATGCCCAGCGGGGAGGGACGATGAATTAAAAACCGCTGGAAACGCCCTGCTCAGGGAAAGAGACGCAGGGTGACAATCTGTGGACGAAGCAGAGACCCTCACAAATAATCAAAGGCATTAAGATGAAAGAAAAGCATTCGTACCGAGAAATTAGTAAATTGGCTTTTCAAGTTATAATAACAAAATGTCAGCCCGAGTGCAGTCCGACTGGTATTTCATACACTGCTGTTGACATTATGGATTGATGGACCCCTTTAAAAGGAAAATAGTTTGGCTGAAGATGTAGCCATAGCTTTGACCTAGTAATTGCATTTATGGAACTCTAGCCCAAGAAACTAACTTAAAATACGTCCAGGCCCCAAGCTATTCCTTTTAGCATTCTTTATTAATATTTTTGTAAAATGAGAAAAAAAACAGATAACTGCAAATAATGAAATGAGTAAGAAAACTGCAGTGCATTCTCTCAAAGACATGTGCAAACTGGAGGTAATAAAATAAATAACAGATGTAACAAATAATAAATAAAAATAGGTTGTGCTTATGAAAAAGATGCAAAGAAATGCATCCAAAAACCAGAGCAAAAGCACAAGCGAGGTGAAATCAGAATGTTTGTTCCCTCTCTTTTCTATATAAGCTGCAATATGGTTGGTATCACTTTTATAATAAAAATATTTCATTAAATTTTGGGCAATATTATTCTCTTTTGCCCGCACAGAGAGCAGTTCTGTCACCAAGTATCATTTTGATTAAGAAGAGAAATATTAATATTTATGGTGTTTATACCGCCGCTGGGTATTTTAAATGAATGCGCACTACCTGAGCTGACGTGCTCTGAGACCCGAGTTCCTTGTTTTATTTTGTTTACCAACATCACCTTCGCGAGCTGTAAATGCGAGTCGGATCCGCCCGGCTCGCACCTGCGCTTCCTCAAAGATCTTGCTCTCAGTGTGTTCTTACCTGCTCCTCTTCAACACAGCTCCCTACCCCAGGGCGGTCCCCGAACACAAGCCTGCGGGCAGCAGCGGGACCGGACCTCAGAGCCCTCGGGCCGGAGGCTTCCGTGACACCGGGCGGGGTTTGGCTCCTTCCGTGCACAGCCTGCCCTTCCCCGAGCTCCTATCTGAAAAGGCAGCCCCCACGTGGTGCTGGGCGTGTTCTGATCAATATTCCAGCCAATATCTAAGTCTCACGGTGCTGCTTCCTCCGTCCCAAGTGAGTGTTTACGGTGAGGACAGAAATAGCCAGAGGACATGGCGGGCCCTGCTCCGTGTGTATGGGACCCACCCACCGTGCGTGGAGCGACCAGGAGGAAGCTCACCTCTGACCGAAGCTGGAACGACCTCGGTCACATAGAACTGTCACTTGCAAGATGCACTCGGGGCTGGAACTTGGATCTGACAAGCAGGAGAGATACAGTAAAGCCGGGGGGCTCACAGCACAGCCTGCAGGACTGAAAATGTCACTCCGTGCCAGCCGCAGCTTTCATTACTGCTTTTCCCCCTGCTGACAGGCCCGAATTAAAATAGGCGGCCCACACTGGGACGGACTCCGGGTGCCTGTTGTGTTTATGAATACGTGGCTCTTGATGCAGGAGCAGCTTGGAAGGCACGTCCCTCCAGTTCCCTTCGAAAGCGGAGGGCGAGGTCTTCAAGGCAGGCAGGACCAGCTAAGATGCCAAGGCTGGAGGCGGGGCCTCTCCTGGGTCCTCGAGGGCGCAGCAGCGTGAAGGGTCAGAGCAGCAACAGCCTGGCAGGAAGTGAACAGACAAATGCCCTGTGGCCACAGGCTGCACGGAGCCAAATCCTAAGTGCAGTTAAATTGTTTTATATTTAGTAACAGCAGTTGACTCTGTTACAAATTAACGAGTGGTCAGAAGCTGGACTGGAGATTGTCTGGCTACACGGTTGCCATCGTGGGAGCAAAGCAGCCTCCCTGAGCCTGAAGCAGCGAGGTACCTGATGAGGTCCCGTTGCCCAGCACGGACACCGTGTCCCGGCGAGACCTGTGCCCTGCAGTCCAGAGGAGGATTTCCTCGGCCTGTCTGGCCTTTTCTGCAACTGCAAATCGCATCTCCTGGTCTCAGAATCCATCATCTAGAGTTTTCACGTCGCCAACCTTCTTATCTTTCAACTTCTGGCTTCCTAGTACTTTTCCAGGAGTCCTTGTACCTCGGCAGCCGGCCTGGGAGAGTCACAGCCGTGCAGAGCTCTAGGAAACGGGACCAGCGCCGCCTCTTTGGGGCCACAGCAGGGACCGCAGGGTCTGGGCTCTGGAAGCAGAGACACCTCGGTGACGACACACGGCTGTGCCTGAGCAGCTCGGCCCAAGACTGGATGAGCATTCAGAGTGCACGTACCCTCCGGGGCGGTGGCACCTGCCTGTGAGCCCAGCTCAGGAGGCTGAGGCAAGACACGTTCAGGATCAAGTTGGCCTGGCCACTTGGCCCCTCAGTGAGAGTCTGTCTCAGAATAAAAATAGTGGAATTAAAATACGAAGAAAGGAAATGGCATTCCACCTGATTCCGAGTTCACGAGAGACCAGAAGGACCTGAGCTGCCGGCGGCGTGATCCGACCGTCTCACAGCGGGGCCAGGAGACCGCAGCGAGCAGAGACCAGGGAGTGCGGCCCTGACCTCAGCCGTGAGCCGGGGCAGCCAAGGGCCCAGCTCACCTGCAGTCACCTCAGCCCGCCCCCAGACCGCGGGTCCCACCACAGGACAGGGCAAGGGAGGGAGGACGGAGCCCGCAGCCTCCGCCCCTACCTGGCTCTGGAAGGCAGCTCCCCCCACCTGTGTCCTCGAAGACTTCATGGCTTCCCCCCTCCGGAGCTCAGGGAAGCAACTGCCAGTGACCGCCACCTCCCCGTGGTCCCCTGGCAGCGGGCTCCTCTCTGGGGACAGCAGCAGGGAGCCTGAGTCCCTGCAGCACGAGGGCCCTTCGTCAGCATCTCCGTCTGCGCTGCCCTGCGGAGGCCCGCTCTGCCACGTGGAGCAAGAGAGAGGGGCAAGAGCCCTGAGTCCCCCCCTCCCCCACTGGCCTTTTCCCAGCCAGCTTCCTGGAAGGAGGTCTCTACAGTCCCCTCTCCGTCGGCCTGGGGTCCGCCCTGCCTGCCTTTGGGGTCACCTTGGGCACTGACTTCTCCACAGAGGCCACTGTCCCCGAAGAGCCCGTGCTGTCGTTTCCTCTGCAGCAATCCTCTAAACCTTGCCATTCTGTCTGAGTGTTGCCTTTTCTCCCATCCATCCCCGCTAACCCCTCGACTCTCGCTGAATCTCAGGGCCCCCAAGTCCTGCCTCTGCCCAGACAACTAACCTGGGCGTCCAGCTGAGCGTGACGCTCACTCACGCGGCCTCGGCGGAAACCCGCAGCCCTCCTACGCCAGCTGCGCCCAGCTGGCCTGTTCCGCCCCCTCCCGCTGGCCCACCCGCAGCCCCCCACAGGCTCCCCAGTGCCTCCGCCCTCAGGTGTCCGCTGAGGCACGCTGCCTTCTCCCTCCAGTGTCCTGAGCGACCCCTGGCTCTTCCAGCCTCTCTGGACTCCCCTACTGTTGGGTTTTTCTGAGTCCAACTTTTCAAAACACAGACGTAACTTCGCCTTCTGCTGCCCCGTTCCTTGCTTGCTCATCTTCCAGATGTACATCTAAGCTCCCGGACGTGGCCCACGGGCTCTGCGTATCCAGAGCCCATTCCTGGGTTTGTGCGGCACAGGACGCTTCCTGGCCGTCTGCTGAGCGTCGGGCTCTGCTCCCTCCGCAGCGCAGCCCGGCCTGCGTCCTGCAGAAACCTCCGCTCGCTCCGCTAGGTCTGGGCCCGGTGTCCGTGTGAGGGGCGCTCAGAAACACAGTGGCCCTGACTTACGGACTCAGTCCATCCCCGAAGGCCGGCTGTAACTCAGTTCACTCAGCCGAAGCCTCAGGCTGCTCCACAGCCCTCACGGTCTGTCCCGTCCAGGCAGATCTCAGGCCCCTGGAGCTGCTGGTGGGTGTGAACTCCCTCCTCTGCGTGGTTCCTCTGGGAGGCGGGAATTGGGCCGTGTCTACGATCCCAGGCGTGGATCTCCGCAGTGAGAGGACAGCATGTAGGCAGAATGGGAACCAAGTGAAAATCTGTCTTCCGAGTCTTGAGAATGCTATTCAGGCCCCCACACCACCCCAACACCCCAGCCTGCAAGGCGAGTTCTTTTCTGCCAGGAATCTGGTGATTTCTGCCTGTTCCCATGGGCCCAGTGATGAGTTTGGCTCTTGGGACTTGGACACTGAAGGAGACCTCACTGGGGCCAGAGATCTCACTCAGTGGTTCCAGCACCTGCCTAGCAAACCCAAAGCCCTGGGTTCGATCCCGGTAACAACATACAACAATACCGGGGCATGATGACTCACACCCACCAGCACACAGTACCACATGCCACAATGCCAGGCATGGTGGCTCACGCCTGTCATCCCAGTGTTTGGGAGGCAAAGGCAGGAGGATTGCTGTGAGTTTGAGGCTTAGCTGGGCTACAGAGTGAGCTCGGGCCCAGTGTGAACTACAAAGTGAGACCCTGTCTCAGAAGAAGAAGGAGAAGGAAGAGAAGAAGAAGAAGACATCACTGGCTTTACAGAAGCCAGTGGAGGCGTGGGGAGGCGGCCTCAGAGGGCCTCGGGGACACGCCTCAGGGACGGAGGAGGTGCGGGTGGGGAGCCCGGCCCTGGCTCTGTGGACGGAGCAGAGCCCGGGAGGCAGGAGGAACCGCACACAGGGTCGGTGTGTGCTTGGGCCCGGGTTCCGGGTCCACGCTCAGAGCAAAGGAGCCCCACGGAGGAGCGCTAGGGCAGAAAGGTTAGTTCTGGGAATTTAGCCAAAGCAGTGGGACCGTAGCGGAAGGGAGCGGCGAGGTCCAGAGGCCCTGGAGGGCGCGTAGAGAAAGGGGCAGAAGGCTCAGCTCCACTCAGCTCCTCCCGGGGTGAGGAAGCAGATCTATTGCCATCTTCACGGCGCTCCCAAAGCTCTGGCCCCGGCTCCACAGGCTCCACAGAGAAGTCTGCCTCCGCCTCCGGAGAGAGGCTCCGAGTCCTGAGAGTGTCCCGGGCACGCGGCTCCGTACGCTTCTGGGACACGGGCCGTAGCCGCTAGGAACAAGGAGAAGAAAGTCACGAAAGAAACAGTGGGGATTCTGTCTCCAGGAGTCTAAAAACCGCTCCTGTCCAGCGCGAGGAGGGTCTAGCGCCCCAGGGTTGCTCTCTTTCACTTTATTTTTTAACTTCCTTAAAACTGTTTGAGTCAACAGTTTCACAGTAAACTGAAGAGCAGAGTCCTTGATGTGCCCTTCGGATCACTGAAGCTTTGTTTTTTAATTAAATAATTGATCCAGCCTCATCATTTCAGGGATGGAAGCTATGAATTTTGTTGTGTTGCAACGCTGAGCAGCACAGCAGTGAAGTACAAAACTGCCCACAGCCCTGGTAAGGAATCAGACGGGATGCCACGAGCTTATTTTACTTGAGGTATTTTTGAATTGTTTCTGCAAAAAAAGTCTCGGGCTGTCTGAAAATCAGAATACAATGCCTTCATAAAATGGTCCGCAAACTGCCTGCTTTTTAAGAAACAGAAACTTAGCAGTGACATCGAAATGAATCTCAAGAAAGACACGGGGCTGCAAACTAAAAATAGAGCTGAAATACACCCTCAGACAGAATAAACAAAAAGTATCACAAAAGGTAACTAATTTCGTAACCCAGTTGAGACGATAGTGCTTCTTTTTTTCGGGGCAGTTGTGGGGGGATCGCTTAAGAAAATGTTCTTAGTGGTGGCTGTGATGTTTCAGACAGACTGCCAGTTTCGTGCAAATGAAAAATGTATTTGTTCAAGTGTTATAAATCGGGAGAGAAATTCGGGAACGGGGATCAGTACGGTGACAAGAGAGGACGCCTGGGGGCCGCGGGGAAGTGCGGAAGCTCGGCCAGAGCCATCCGCCAAGTCACAGTGCTGTCCCCACACGGACCCACCGACAGCCGCGCAGAGGCAGGCCAGGCTGCCGCAGCCGCAGCCCCCACCGCCACTCTGGGCGCCTGGACCCGCGCAAAGCCGTATCCGACTCGTTCCTGAACCCAGCGTTCGCCGGCGGGGCGAGGGGTTCCGGAGGAAATCGGGAAACCTAGCAGAGCAACCACTCACTTTGAAAGCCTTTGCCGGGCACGCTCGTCTTCCTGCAGTGTCTCCCTGGGGCTCAACCTTTCCGTCTGGTTTCACCTCATGGTAACACAAAAGGAAAAGCTTTCGGGTGGGAGGGCAACAGTGGAAGAGACGGCCATGTTTCCTCTCTGCTCTGAAACGAACCTCGGTGTCACATTTGCAAAAAAAGGCAGTTTAACTGAGTGTGTGCATATGCATGTCTGGGATTAAAGAAAGGCTTGGAAGAATGCAATACAGTGTCTTCCAAATACTGAGATGACTGATGTCTTTTTAAGCTCACATAAGAGCTGAGTTGGTCAATGATAGACTCCAATGCTATATGTGAATAAATAATTCACGCTGACTTAATGCTAAAATCCTCTCCAGAATAGCCAAACAAATCACAAAAGGAGAACATCTCATGCAACGCTATGTGGGCAGGTTGACCGAACTACAAATAACCAGTCTGATTTGTCTCCTTGTCTTAACGGGGCTCCTACCTGGACGGTTCTTTCTGTCTCACCCTCAGGAAGCCAGCGAGGCCTACTTCGTGGCTACAGTCCGCACCCGTCCATCTGTGTCTGTAGAGAAACTGCAGAGGTGTTTCCAGAACACATTGATACCGATACCTAACCCACATTTCAAATCAGCTTCCTTCCTGATATTCCTGATGCAATTGTTTTCCTTTTCTCAGAAATATCACCCCCATACCTATTTTGAAAACATGAAAATGTCTTCCAGGAATCTGCTAATTTAATTTCTAACACATAGTTCAAATCTTCGCATAAAAGATAAAAGGAGTCAAATCAATGCCGTTTAGAAAGTGAGTTAAGAGGAAATGATTTTAAGCACTCACACCAATAAGCTTTTCTGGAAGATGCTATATCTGGATTTAGGAGTTTGGGGGAACAGGAAAGGGGTCTTCACAGGGAGGACTTCGAACCTTGGGAACGAAGCTCTCCGCAGCATCACACGGGCAGGACTTGGGAGCAGTGTCTCGACTCCTCGTGTCCTGCCGGGCTGTGCAGATGCAGCCAACACTGTGGCTCACGGAGGCCTGGACTCTGCACTTACAAGGCCACAGATGGTGCTGATAACCCTGGCTTAAGGATGCAGACCTGCCCAACTGCAGGGCCACGTCTAGGGTCTGAGTGGCGCCAGGATTTCTGCCATCCTGCCAGGCTCCGGAGCCCGCATTGCTGTGGAGCCCTGACCCCCAGGAGACGCCACAAAACTCAACGGGGACTCCTTTCTGATTGGCCGGACGCTGCCCCTAGTGTGGCTCCTCACCCACAGTGTCCCCAGAGACGCCTTTCCGGCTTCCCTCACTGTGACTGCCCAAAGCTGAATCCCAGAGTCGACCTGCTCTTGAGCCCCAGCACTGTCACCTGTTGTACAAGTTCCAGCCACTCAGGCCATCTGCACAAAGCCCAGTTGTCCTTTGATGTAAAAATGGTGGTGTTGGGGCCGGAGATTTAGCTCAGTGGTTCCGGTGCCTGCGGTAACCACATATAACAATACCAGGCATGGTGACTCCTGCCCACCAGCCATCAGTACACCACAGTGCTGGGCATGGTGACTCACACCTGTAATCCCAGCCCTTGGGGAGGCAGAGGCAGGAGGATTGCTGAGTTCGAGGCTTGCCTGGACTACATAGTGAGCTCAGGGCCAGCCTGAACTACAAAACGAGACCCTGTTTCAAAAAAAAAAAAAAGAGGAAGATTGCTGTGAGCTCGAGGCCAGTTTGAGCTACACAATGCTGGCCTGAGCTAATAGCGAGACCCTGCCTTAAAAAAAAAACATGAGATAAACATTGTGTTCTTTTTTAAATTTTAATGGTAATATCTACTTTGCAGTGAAACACAAATTCACAGGTGTGGAAATTATGGGAAGCCATTTTTTTGTTTCTCCTCTATCTTCTCTCACTCTAGAAACTGTTTCTGAGTTGACTCATTTATTGCAGTATTTATCTCCTATCTCCAAGAACAATTAGAAGCCCTAGCCAATGCTTCTAGAATATACAGAAGTCTCTACTGTAAGATTTAGCAGGGATGAAAATGACATTAATATATCACACATAATCAAAATACAGTAGCAAAAGAGATGACTGTATTCCAAATCTGCCCATGACTCTTCCTCAAAAACTTTTTTCTTCGATAAATGAACTCCTGGTAGACATTTTCCTTCTTGAGAGATAATCTTTCCATTAGGATCACAATTTGCAAAACAAGATCTTCATATTTTTCTCAGGTTCACTTCTTTTTCTTCTCTTTCAACAGATAAAGTTCCATGAATAGGTTGCAGGAGGACCCTTGTCCTTGCAATACGTGTGAGGTTCAGAGAACACAGACGGGGCCTGTGCGAACCCCATGCGCTCGGTTTCCCCAAGAGAAGAGGCCTGCTGAGACTTCTAGCAAAGCCCGGCTCAGGAACCAGTCTAACGACTTGCTGTGCACTCACAGGAGTCACAACTGCTAAATTTAACAATGTTTCCACGTGAAGATTCTGCACCCACTGTCAGCGCGGCCTCCCTTCGAGAAGATGGCCATATTGGTTGCTAGGAGATGGAGGAATCCTCTCGGAGAAAAATCAGTCCTGACAAAAAAATTTTTTTACATAAAGACCTTTTAAATATAAATACCTTTGACAGCAGCTATTATTATTCACTGAGTTCCTTCACATTTGAATAAATGGGAGAAAATGATGATATTATTCATATGCCATTATATGCTAAAGTGTTAGAATAGATTCTTATTCTCTTCTCTTTTCTTGCTCTTTCTTTTTCTTTGTTATTGCTGAGGAGAAAAAGAGAGCGTTTTAAATGCTTCTTTCAGTTGAATTTCTCTGCTTTCTTCTTTAGAACCCCAGTCAAACTGAAATCCCCCAAACCCAAGAAAGAGGGTGCCGTGCCTACAAGGGCTTCCAGGCCCCAGTGTCTGTGTTTAGTGGGGAACACAGCAGCACCCACGAGGCCACGAAGAGGACGCCCACCGTCCCTGAGCAGGCGGCCGGGCACAGCAGGTGGGAGACGGCCCCTGGAGGCCAGCGTGCATAACTCCATTCGGGTAACGGTGGCAGTTTTCTTCCGTGGCGTTGGCTGGAGCCACAGCTGCCCTCAGGTCCCGGGCCTGGCTTGGGCTCAGAATGGTCCCTAATAAACACATGTGAAGCGGGCAACACTCTTGCTGTTTGCTCACTGTGCAGTAGATGGACGGATTCCCTGTGCCTTGCCTGTCTATGAAGACCGGGAGAACCTCCCAGCTGCACCCCAACTTGGGGGCTCAGAGCCCCCGAGCCCCTGGACGTGAACCCTGAAGTCCACAGTCAGAGATCACTGGTGAAATATACTCATTACCATCAGAACAGCCAGCCCACTGCATCATTCTTACTGCCACTCTGAATGCCGTACAAAGTTTCTAATGAAATTTCTGTTATTGAGGAGTGCCCTAGAATCGGACCGAGACAAGCTTCCTTGTCCAAATATTGACACGAATCCCTGCATTTATTTAGCGTTTCCCTGTGAAAGGCTCGTACGGTAAGGTCCCTTCTTCCCCTTTCACACATTTGCTCGGCTCCTGGCACCAGGAAGCCCTCATTGTTCCAGTCGGTGCAGACCAGACCGAGGACATTGTTTCCCTCTGAGTGACGGACACGATACGTTTCCTCTCTTGAAGTTCTCACGAGAGCTTCTCATTCTGTGTGTGAGCGACTCCAAAACAGGCAGCCTGTCTGCAGGCTTCCCTGGTCCTCCCGGCTTTGTGTGTCAAAGTCCCCACAGCCACGGCTTCTGCTAGGTGAAGGGACCCACAAACCATGAAATAAATGAGAGCGAGTGGCTGAGATTTGGGGGCCTCCCCCTCTGGGATTCCGTCACTTAGGCTCCCTGGGGAATAAGGTTGGAAGGTACTTTGCGCTTTCTGATGAGGGTCAACAAGGCGACCAGGCTCACCTGCCCGGGCCTGTTTGTTAGGTGATCCTGGGACGCTTTGTTCTTAGGCAATGCTGCAATGCTGTCACTCGCCGGTCACGCAGGGGCATTCCTTCTGCTTGGGACCCAAGAGCTATTTCAGCTTCAGGGGCTGAGCATCACGCCTTTGTTGCTAGAACAGATTCCAGTCATTGAGTTCTACCCTGAAACAGGAGGTGAATATGAATGGAAATACAGGAAGCTGATCGGATACAGAGTCCTGTCTGCGACTGCAGAGAACATTCGGCCTCTCTCTGCTCGGTCATTTCTGCCAACTCTTGTACTTTCCCTGGTGCTCCAGGGATTCCTGGACTTGCTGGAAGAGCAGACCATGGCAAAGAACCCCTCTCCATACTCTCGGGTGGGAAGCACCCTTAGGGAGACAGCAGACATGCACAAAGATCCTTCACATCGCGGCTTTTATTCAGATTCTTTTCTTCTCCCATCAAAAGCATCACTAATGCTTTGGAAGCTGGCGTGAACAGAGGACACTCTGAAGATAGAGATTCAAACCCTCAGATTCCGAGTAGGTTGGTGAAATCAGAGATGTGGCACCCAAAGGGCCATGAGTGGTTCAGTCCAGGCCCAAGACCAGGAAGGTTCTCGTGGACTTGAGACAGATCTATGCCCAAGTTCAGAAGCCAGCGGCAGCAGCCCCAGACCTGCCCATCTGCCCAGCCCTCTAGTTCTGAGTCGTGAAGCCGCTGCTTTGTGTCCAGCGTGCGAGTGCCAGGCATGCGCAATCATCCTTTCTCTCTGCTACATTCTTTTGCAAGTTACACTCCAGGTATGATTTATTTCTGCTTCATTTCCTGTGACTCAATTCCACAGGATGCGAAATTATGACGATAATGCTTGTCTGCAGATAATGAACAAGGAGTTCATATTTCTCATTGCAGAGATGTTATACAAATGCACAGTATCATTATAGCTAAAATCCATGACTAAAGAAATTAGATTTCCTGGAATGTTTCATATCTCACAAGAATGTCGGTAATTCTCTATATTCACTGCTAAATGAAGGGGACTGCACGAAAGGAGATATTTGAAAGGAAGGAATGGGTTCAATGGGAAGAATTAACGAATGGGGAAATTGCAACCCTGCATTTTACTTTATGGAGAAATGGGGCTGAGTAAACATGCAACAGGAAACCCCGTTTGATTTCTGTAAGGGCTGTTTAACTAGCAACAGGCTCGCACGGAATCTTCAAAGGCCTTTAAGACTTGTTTACCTTTAGATACGCAGCTGAAAAGAAGTGCATTGCTCAGTTTAAAGAACAGTGATATCATGAAAGAGTTTACTCCAATCTGCAAAGAACTAAATACATAACTGGACCTACAGGAAAGGAACTATTTTGTCATAAAAAAAAAGGCAGAAAAGAAAAGATACATGAGATATAGGGGTAGGGAGCTGAGGTGGTGATATACCTTTTATAATTTCCCCAATTCATAAACACATACGAGTCAAATTCAGACCTTTTTTTTTTTCATAAGGCAAAGGTACCTTGTGAACAAACCCACTGGCTATATTCTGGACTTGTTTCCACCTGCTGTTAGGAGGAATCAATTTCCGGTCCTGTGAAAGTGGAAGAAAGAGAGAACTGGTACCTCTGAAAAGCCCACAGACATACGGCCTCACCCTGAGCCAGGGGCGCCCAGATGGCTCCAGGCTTTCAGCTCATGAAATGCCAACCCATCCCAGCCCATCTTCATCAGAACCAAGGCCATCTTTCCAACCCCCCAGGGCACTGGCTAGAGGCATAACCACCAGGCTATTTCTGTGCCTCTGGATAGACTGAGAGGTGGCAGGGAAGTAGAGGGCACAGCTGGGTAGAGGTGGACGCAGGGATAGAGTTTAGAGAAAACTCTACCTCACTCGAACTCTACCTCTCCTGCTCTCATCTTTCAAGTGTAGGAACCAGCTCTTGCACAGGCCATTGGCTTGCGCTTGGGGTCCTGGCCCTTTCCTATGGAGGCCGCGTTCCTTGCCATCCGGGGTGAAACCTGTGCCAGTGGGGGTCCCGTTTCTAAACCTAGCTTCAGAGAGGCTCAATCCCTTCTCCAGCTTGGGCTATGCCCACATTAAACTTCCTGGGCCTGTAAATGGAGTGGAACCTCTCCATTCCCGATGCCTCGCTCTCCCTCAGCCACCCTCAAAACGGCTTCCGGGGACTCAGATCGGTGACCTGCAAGCACGTCTCACACCTTGACCCTTCGGGGCTCCCACTGCATTTGCTGTACAAGGGCAGCCCAGGGGACTCCTAGGGGAGTCTGTGCCTGCAGCACTCGGGGGCCATGAAGCCTTGGTCTACACGGTTGCATTTTGTCAGCTTTCCGCTGCTACAAGAAAAAACTCCACACCCAAAATTTAAAGAAGAAGAGGTCTAATTTGACTCAGAGTTTGGGTGTTTTAGTCCAGGGGTGCTGGCTCCAGGCAGGAAGGACACAGTGGAAGGGCTGGTGAGCAAAGCTGGTCAGTTCATGCAGCCACGAAGCAGAACGGGAAGAGCAGAGTCAGGGAGAAGAATCCACCCTTCCAGATCACAATCCAGGGACTCACCGACCCCTGGTCCTTACCTTCTAACAGCTCGCTGAGGTACGAACTCATCTGTGGAAACCCACTGGTGCCTGTAGTTCACGTTGGCCTGGTCCAACCCCAGAACTCTAGCAATGAACATGAGGCTTTGGGGGAACATTCTAGAAAGATCTAGACCAACATAGTATGCACTGAGAAACAAGGTTGCCTCAGAATTTACTCTGAAAAAAGAGGTAAGGTGATATCTTTTATCACATTCAACTTGAAGTTCATACCCAACTAGTTACATTTTGAGTTGTCATTTAATTATAAAATTTTTCAAAGCTATCTAAAGGAGCAAAAGGGTAACATACAACTAGAGATATATCATCGAGGTTAAACAAACATGATCATTTTGCGTTGTTTGACACCTTTTATTTTTAAGAGATGAGATGAAACATCATAAATTAAAGCAATGACTGTTTTCCTCTCTGTCCCCAGAAGTGTCCTCTTATCTCAGGCAGAGTGTCCTTCTCACATTTGCTTTTGTTCTCTTTCTCCAAATGAGTCCATATATGACACACAGACCGACGTTGCTGTATGACAAAATTTACATAAATGCTTTCCTACTGTTTAGTTCTTTTGTAGCTTGGCTTATACATGCCTTTATGTTTGGGGTTTTTTTGTTTGGTTCTGCTGTTGTTTATTTTTTTGGTTTGACTCCTACTGTACACATATCTAGCTCTAGTTAGGCTGCATTTTTTCTTCCTACATGATACATCATGGGTGCTTTGTCCATTTCACCTTTGCTAGTCCATGCACTGCTGCTGTCTGCTCTTCTACACAACTTCTTGTGTGTTCGCAGTATAGCTCCTCTAGGACGGATACGTAGGGGTAGAGTCACCATTTCCTGTCTGTAGAAGGCAACATTCCTTTGCAATTCCACTGGCTGTTCACCCTCTCCCATCTCCCCCTCCCTCAGCAGCCAACAAGATCAATGAAAAACAATTTTCAATATGGTCCTTGTCAGTCTGGTTAAATAGGTCTTCCCCAAACCCACAGTAATTAAACTTGTTCTCGTGAATTTTTAAGATTTATGTGTATATTCTAGATATGAATCTTTACTATATAGTTGGAGATATCTTCTCTAGCTTTAGTTATACAATCAATATGAAGCAAACCCAGTGCTTAGGATCCACTTACAGTATCAGTATCAGATATCTTATAATAATGTCTAGAAGGTTTTTTTTTATTTGGGGCGGGAAAGAGTTTTTTAACAGAGTTGAGCATAAGGCTACTTATGTTTATCTGAAGCATTATGTTGTATACACTTCTGTGTATTTTCAAAGATACAGTGATCTTTAATGTTCATATCTTGGCAAGCCCTTACTGTTTATAAATATTGCTAAAATTCGTTTATACAATAGAAAGCAGATTCGAAGCCTGCAAAATCTGAATTTGGAATATCACAGAATGCCAGAAGGTCAGCTACTTAGCTTGGACCAGAAAACAAATACCGGTCCTGGTGACCTAATTTGTTCTCTGCACACAGTGCCCGGGAGAGCTTCGTGAGAGACAAGCACACGTCTGTGCACATATGTGTATATTTGTATATGTCCATGAGTATCTTTATTTCAATCTGACACTCCAACTGATCAATTAAACTTTGAGGAAACTATGTTTTTATGGCACAGGGGCAACATATACATCATGGAAAAGAAATTTAGTTATGTCTTAATTCGTCCCTCATTTCCACTAAAATAAATATAGAGCAGATTCTGAAAGCCGAGGTTGAGGACAGACGTAGTGAATCTGTGAGGCCATGGCTGGAAGCCTAAAATATTATTTTGAATTAACCTATTAACTCATTTGAGATAATTCTATCCAGATTTCAGTCTGTATTCAACTGATTTATTGTCTGTTTTTCTTTCTCCCAAATGGGGCTCATTATGTCTCTTTAAAGTTCTCCATGCTTCTCTTTACCATTTTTATTTTTTAGAGTACTTTATACCCCAAATTGTTAAGTATCATGTAGTCCTAATTATGAGACCCAGATTTACTGTGTATCCATTTTGGTGTATGTTTTATGTACCTAAGAATCTATGTAGCATCAAAATTTACTTTTAAGAAGATGATTACACTTAATGAAGTATTATACTTCTTCAATGTTTCTGTGTAGTTTTGGAGATTTCTCTCATGAGATTGGGTTTTCCTATGTGACTGAAACACTATCACTCACCAGCCTTACGCCACCAACCAACACACCTCGTCGCTTTGTTAACTTGCAGCAGCAGCAGGATGGGCTAACTCTACTTTCCAGTGTAACCAGGAAAAGTTGGGAACTGGGCTTCAGTTTTAAACTGTGACACTCTTGGGCATCTTGTCTCTCTGTCTTGGCTGGTATTCTGGGAGAACCACTTGGTAACTGCTAATCTATCTGTTAAAGTAAGAACACCATCATGTTAGGTTTTGGTGGGATTGACTATTTGATCAGGAGCCGTACAGAGTAAGAACTGAGAGGTACTAGTTTCCTTCTGCCTCAAATGGTGTTCTCCTGAACTCTGAGGATACCTTCCTTAATGGAGTCCCTTTAAGTTTCTCAAAAAACCTGGGAAGCATCCTAAAGAAGAAAAGACCAAGATAAAAAAAAAAAAAAAAAGAAACAAATGTTCTACCTCGATGACCACACACTAGAACTAAGTTACTTCTAAAGTGTAAGTGTATCCTCTTGACACTAACCATGTTTTTATTTGGAAAATAAGAAGAATGCTCAGGTTTTAAGCGAGACTTTAAATATAAAAAGTCAGCTTTTCCAGACACATGCAGGACTCACAATTTCATCCCTCAATTTCTTATAACGACACTGGAAAATTAAATGGTGTCCAGCTCTGGCCCACAGTGTTACCCAGATTCAGCCTCACTGTCCCTCTTCCTGCCTCACTTCACATCTTAGCCAGGCAGGGAGCAGAAGTGATCTCAGGCCAGACTCCCTGGAGTTATGTTCGTCCACATCACAAAGTACATTAGCAAAGATAAAAAAGAGGTAACAGTCACTATCATTTACACAGTGACTCCAGGAACTGCTTAGTGAAGGCGCAGTGTTGAAGTTTTACGCTGTGCTGTCAGGAACATCTGATGTGAAATATTTTCCCAATTAAATTTTTACTTAATCTTAGGACTAAAAGTAGGTTAAGACATCTTTAATAACCTCACTTATCAATAAAGTATTGGCCCTTCACATCAACTCTTAGCATGCATTTTAAAAAGTAAATCTCTATATGCCTCTTGTAAGCTAACATATTTAAGGTACTATATATATTGTGGTAAAGAATCATTGTGAATATTAGTGCAAGTATGTTTTTTATTATATAAACATTATGCAATATAATATTACATAAAAGGAAAAGATGAAAATTTTCAGAAAAATTTTGAGTTTAATAGATTAACCTCGTAATATTGAATAATCGCTATTTTATTATTATGTCTATGACTGATTAAAAGCTCAGTAATAGAAAAATTGTTTGCAATTTTCTTGATATTTGCTTATGTTTGCATTGTGAGTGTTAGCCTCAATCTTTGATTTATTTCCAGAAACCTTTAAAGTTCTTATTTGAAGCGTTCATTAAAGACAGCTGATATCTGCCACGCCGCTCAGCTGGGCAGGCTGGAGCCGCTGGAGCCGCCTTCTTCCCGGACGGGCCCGGGTGAACAGGCTCCGTGGTGAGTCCACCCTGAAGACCCGCTGGGGCTGCACGAAACCCTGGACACCACGTACGACCCCTGCCCAGGGTGATCACCCGCAAAACGTCCGAGCGGAGGAGCGCAATGAACACTTCCTGGGCTAAGTCCCTTTCTCTTTTCAGTAAGAAACAGAGTCAGTGCCCTAACACTTCCCCACGAAAGCAGCGGCCCCCTGGCCACGCCGCGCTGAGGACCACGCCCGGACCAGGGAGAAGGCCGTTCGGGCGGGGCTGGCGCAGATCTCCGCGGGCCCGGGCCCACGCAGTCCTGTTTTTGTTATTTTCACTGTGCAGGAAAAGGAGCGGGCAAGAGGGGAATTTTTAGTCCTGGGAGCGTCAGTGAATTTTTTTCAAAGTGAATTATTTGGATGATACTCTGAGAAGCTGTAGTATTCAGGAATCACAGTCCTATGCCCTAATATTTATCTTCCTAGAGGTAAATTTAGGATTACAGTACTTTAGTAGAAAGTTTTGAATTTGTTATCCCCCCCAAGTTAAGTAATTTCCTTGATGATTAATTTCATAGAACAGAACTCTTTATTTAAATATGATGACACTAATCTTGCACAAAATAACCCAAAATATCTGTGCATATCTCCTTCTCTTAAAAAAACAACCTTTCAAGGATTCATATAACACGAAATGCTCCAGATGGGGCATTTATTGCTAAGACGGACCTCTCTCTCATTTCGACCATGTGTGATGAAACTTCGTTCGACAGGGGACAAATGAGAGAATTCCTATAATTATTAGGGTAATTCAGATAACTTTTATTCAAGTAATTCATTATTGAATAAAGATAGCTTTCTCATATTCTAACACAACTGGAGTAAAATGTTGGTTCTTGGATTATTCACTACTCCATCAGCTCCCATTCCTTAAAACATAGTAATCTGTAAAGAGAATTAGAACCTAACCTTTTTCTTTACACTGGCTTCTGAAATCTCAAAAGCATTTCAAAATATCTAATTTCTCCCTCTAAAGACAAGTGTAAGTCATTGTCTCCTGAGCAATAGTAGTATTTGACCTTGTGTGTAGACCCCTTGCGAAGTAGGGTGGCCCGAAATTATACACACTAGTTGCATTTGAGACCCTCTGCAGACCAGCTGTAAAGGGAATTAAAGGTTAGAAATGAACTTTGAATAACTCAATTTAATGTTCAGCTGATCAAAAATCTCCATGGTTATAGTATTTCGGTTTAATAATTATTTAAGTAGCACTAGACAAAAAATATAGATCACTTGACATATTTTGGATTTTTGTGCTCATAGAATGACACTCTATTTTAAAACATCAGAGTAAGTCCCAAGAGTTTCAAGCATATTTGCAAAGCCATTTTCTCACTGACACATTTTGAATTTCAAGAGAAATTCATAGCTTGGACCTCTGTAATAAGTTTCTGTGCAAAAAGAACATTCAGAAAGAGCCCCTACCACAGTAAGTTTCACTTAGGATTCAATCACCAGTAAAACAAGGAAGGAGAAGGAAAGAGAAGCAAATCCTGGGGTGACCACACATTCTGATTAAATCCATCACCCAGCTTTTTTCTGCAGGCCATTTGTCAATTGCATTAAAAGGTAAGAGTTTCATTCGCCAATCAAATCTCCTCAATTGGAAAATATGTTAGAGCCAGGCAGAATCCAACATGTGAATGTTCAGATGTCCTCCAGGAGATATACGTTATGTGTTCTTGCAAGGGAGCTCTTAAAAGGAGTGGTTATGGAAACGATGCTAATCTGTGTTTCCCCCAGACTTTCATCACATACACAAGGTTCTCCTGTGAATTATTTTCCCATACCCACTGCCTACCAACTTCTGGCCCTATGTTTTTCTTTTCCTGTTGCCTAAGTTGCTTTAATTGTGAAGTGGTTTGCATTTTCTTTTCCTGTCAAATTTTAACTGAAATGAACTTCAGGTGTTTCCCCACCTCGAACTAAATAGTAAGCAGAATGCTAATCATATGATACAGAGAAAAGCCGAAGAACTTATAAACAGACATGAACAGACTTCAGGAGAACATTATCACTAACACCAAATATTTGAAGGATTATCAAGCAAAGGAGATATTTATAATTATCTTGTTACCTCCAGAGATAATGGCTGGACCAGTGTGTGATAATTTTTACAAAGCAAATTTTAGACCAAAAGAAGAAATCATCTTGAGCACTCAGGGTATCTCCAAATCAATCCTGATACAGAATGAAGAGAAGGCTGATCATTGAGTAGAAAGACTGTGGGATGTCTTGGCCAGGGAGAAGTTAATTAATCTGGACAACTCCTATCAATCTTTCCACCCAAGTGTATTAAATTCAGGAGTTCTCTCCTCTCTCTCATCCTTCTTTTTTGTCCTCAACTCCATCTTCCATCAAACCCTTATCTGATAAACCAGTTGGCATAGCACTGTTTAATCTTATTTATTAACTGCCAAATTATCTCCATACTCTCCAGACTGCATGATCACAGGCAAACAGCCTAACTGTTCAAGACTGCAATTTCCTATCTACCTCCAGGGGTGGCTGAAAGAATCAATTAGATAACTTACACAAAGCATTTAGCACAGCTCCTGGCATATTGTACCCTAGTAATTACTAAATAATGCCTGCTGTTGTTAGCCATTATCAGAGTATCCCAACTCCCAAATCACTGTCTCCACGAGGCATCTATCTACTAATCAGACCCAGGTTCGAGTGACTCACTAAAGCAATTTCTCTCTGTTAAGCATGCAGTTATTTCCAGCTGTTTCAAATTTGCTGAGAGACATTTGGGTTCAATGGTGCGATCACAGAGAAAACCAAAAGTGAGGTCCTCAGAGGAGGATGGTACCTGGAAAAAGCAAAAGTCACTGAAACTCTGTCACTCAGCCTGGGCTAAGATGCGAAACGTCATCCCAAAGCAAAATCAGGTCTTCCATTGGCCTGATCTTCAGCCACCTTTACGTCCATAAATGAAGTCAGAAATCAGCATCAACATAGAGACCTCTCTTCTCAGGAAAAAAGAACAAGAGACCAAACTGAAGACATTCCTTAAAATAGCTGATCAGAGCTCTTTACTCTGATCAGATACTTTAAAAGTATCAGAGACATGAAAGACAAGGAAACTGAGAAATGGCTACAATTTAGATAATAATGAGACCAGAAATGAATTGCAATATGGGATCCTCGCCTGGGTGCTAGAAGAGAAAACAAACATACTACAATAATTGGCAAGATTCTAGAGTGGTCTGTGATTCAGCTCATGGCGTCCTATCCTCACCTGTCTTCTGAGTTTGGTGCTTCTTCTGGGAATACACAAGATGGTAACATGGAGAAGAGTACAGGGAAATCTGCATGATATCTGCAAACTTCTCATAAATTAAAATGATTTTAAAGTGAACAGATAAAATGAAAGACATAAACCTTTTCAATGGTGAGATATTCTAAAGGGAACTACTATCACAATTACTAATTAGTCTCCTATGTATGAAACACAGCTACACACACACACACACCAAAGAAATGAAGACAAAGCATTTTTTTCGAAATTGCATTCATCATCCCAAAGTGACTGTTTGTAGATAGGATTCTGAGAAGGTGGGTGAGGGTAAATGATCTCCTAGGGTGTAGCTGTAGCTGATTTCTCTCTCTCATGGCCGGGAAAGGAAGAGACCGTGCCGGCACCTCACCCTTCCACTCTCCATCTGCAGCACTTCCAGAGAGGCTGTTTCAGATAAAGAATGTGTGTGTGTATTTTTTAATACGATGGACTATTACTCAGCCATAAAGAATGATAAATTTGAGTCATTTATACTCAAATGGAAGTACCTTGACAACATATTCATAAGTGAAATAAATAGGTCACAGATGTATAAATACCATAGTCTCTGGTATGATAAACTGAAGATGTAAATGAGATCTAAAATGTAGGATAGATACTGTGAAATAGAAAATATTCAAAGGGAAAGACAGGTGGGGTAAGTAAAGAAAGGGAAGAAAATGATAGTTAAAAAAAAAGAAAACAAAGCTTATGTATGTAGAGGGCGGAGAGTTATAAGGTGGGGGATGGGAAAACATGAGACTCAAGATGTGTCTGTTGTGTACAGGCATAGATTTTTAATGTTGAACGTGATCATAATATTTATGTAAAATGTACCAATAAACTCAATTATATTTTAAAAAGAGAGGCAGAGAGAGAGAGAGAGAGAGAGAGAGAGAATGAGAGAGAGAGGGAGTTTCTATTGTCTAGGCTGCCCAGTCTGCAGTATTTTGTCATGGCAGCCTAAGTAGGCTAATCTATCAATCTATTAGTTCTCTACTGATCCCATGCCAGATTGCTACAGATTTAAGGACTTGCAAACTCTATATTATACACACGTAATATAAAGAGGCCAGAAACGCCTCACCCCATGAGTATGGCTTCTATTCCAAGTCAGCAGCTCTGGTTCTCTCCAGCCCTGCTTCCATTAGCACATCTCCCTCCCATAAGTTCTGCTCCTTGAAGGACCCTGGGACCAGCTGGGCTCCCCCTGCAGCCCTGGATCCCTCCCATGTTGAAGATGTCATCCTTAGTCCTATGCATGTTCCTTCTGGCCATGTACTCACAGGCTCCAAGGACTAAGGTGAACCCCACTTTGAGGGCCATTGTCTGCCTGCCACCGTCAATCCCTGCTGACACAAGAAGGCTGGCCAGAATCCAAGCTCAGAGACTGTTAGAAAGCTAAACCACGTAGATCAGTCAAAGTCACTGGGAACCGACACATAGCAGCCCCCAGATCCAAGTGCAGGAGAATGCAGCTAGAAATGTCCAGATGAGCCCAGAGAGAGGAAGACAGCCTTCTTGCCTATTCACATACCCACAGGTTTGGCATGAACCCTAGGCGAGATGGAAAGAAGGGAGAAAATGGAAGTCAGGCAATACCTCCTTTTCCCTTTGAAATGATCTTCCAGTGTGGAGATGTAAGGCCTGTGCCTTCAAGCTATAGACTAGAAGTACTAGTCACCCTTTACTAGGACAAACATCCAGCTCCACAATAAAGAGATTTCTTTGGCTCACAGTTTCAGAGGGTTCAGTCCATGGTTACTGCCATCAAGACAGAACACATGGTAGAAGGGCCTGGTGAAGAAACTCTCCTTGACTCATAGCAGCTAGGAAGCAGAGAGAAGGGAGAAACCAGGACAACATTGCAACTTTCCAGTGACCCCTCATCAACCACCCTCACCTCCTACCAGCACATTTAGCATTGAACTGGGTTAATCCACTGAATATGGCACCCTATGTCCAACACCATCAAGAACCCCACCTGTGAACACAGACAGTGGGGAGGTAAAGAATTTAGATCTAAACCAGGACAGATGAGTATGTGACTAAAAAATGCACTCACCAAGAAAATTAAAGAAAAACTTCTAAATCAGTTTAGAGTCTTATTCTCATCAGAAAAGATTAGTCCAGCCATAAAAGGAGAAGACACCCTGAGTATACAGAGGCAACAAGAATCTTCCAATAGTTTCCCAGATGACCAGGCCATAGCGGGAACATGCCTGTAATCCCAGCATTTGATAGGCTGAGACAGGAGGATCTCCGTAAGTTCCAGGCCAGTACTGGCTACATAATAGATTCAAGATCATCAGCCTGAGCTACATAGTGAGACCCTGTCTCACAAAGAACAAATTTCCTAAGAATAAGTGGATTGGAAAATATAATGGAAGAATAATACCATTTACAGGAGTAATGCTAATTGTAAAATAATTAAGAATCTACTTATGAAGTATAAGGAAAATTATGAAAATTATACAATCCTATGAGATATATGTTGTTCCAGGGTTGATCCTGGGGGGAGATGGGTAGTTACCTCAAGGTACCCAGTGGGCAGCAGGTCTTTGCTTCTGTTTATCCTTATTTTATTGGAAGGGAAAAGCAGGCAAGCATGATTCATTAAGTCAGTGGAGACGCCTCTGATTTGTAAGGTTTGTCTCCACTTATTCCACACCGAGTAGTCGGTATGGAGCTCATGTAGTTGTTTTCTTGAACATAAGTGGGGTCAGCACCCCTCAGTTCTGCGTGGAAGTGTCCATGGATGACTCTCCACTCTCCCCACGTGAGTCTAAACCTCAAAAAGTAGGAACAAATGTCAGCGTCATGATACTCTCTCCAGTTTTTATCATGTCGATGTACTGATTTTACACTCCTAACGTTCTAAATTATTTCCTAGAGAACAGCTAGGAATTTATAGGCATTATTCTTCCTTTTATGAGAACTCCACCCTCCAGTTCCATGTTATCAGCAGAAACTCTACAGTGTTCTTAAAAGAGCAACAATGCAGACTTGCTCTGTCATTCTTTTTTCATCTTTTTAAATGTCCTTCCTATGGACTTTATTGTCAACACATCTCATTTTCATGACTAGTAAGCCTCATTTACCTGTATCTTTAAGAAATCTTTAATATCCTCATAAAAAGCATTGCCAACCTCCTTTAAAAAGAAGAAATTCTCTGTTACTGAAATTCTAAGCATGGTCATTATGTATTTTATTGTTCCCCCTTTCACATAAACATTTCAAAACAGTGATGTGTAAGTCTCCACATTAAATTCTATCTCCTTTGCAGATTTCTGGTTTTGCATTTATAAATTAAACCTATTTACAGATATTTAATAAACATCATTAAATCCAGGTATTATATTATCCTGATAAAAGATGTGTCAGAAGGAAAATGGAGGCACCTGGAGCCCATAATGCTAAGTGAAATAAATCAGACACAGAAGTTTAAATATCACATGACTTTTCATCTATGTGAAGAGCAGAATATGAACAAAGATCAAAGTAAAAGACAGGAAGTAAGGATGTTGATTTTTCTCAGAAGGGAAGAAGACCGAGGGGTGCAGGGAGAGAAAGGGGTGGTGAGAGCAGAGTCGGGGTGCTGTGGCCCAGCCCGGCTCCCCATACGGAGTGGGGACACTATCTACTGCAGACGCACCGACACAGATGTGATATACAACACATCGTTGCATATTGTTGTGATTTGGATCCTTCCATAGCTGTCTTTTCGCCTATCACATTCTGAAAAAGTTGTTATTTAGAAGGAATCACTATTAAAGGCACTAGGATATTGCTTGTTTCGCATGTCTCCTTTAACACTTTAATTTCTCTCTAGCTAGGCAAATATAATCACGTTGTCAAGTGGTGGCATTTTTTACTTCAAACATTCTCTGTGAGTTTTCGTTTATTTGTTCGCTTGTTTGCAATAACCCAGGGCCTTCACCCTGCGCCACCTCCCGAGCCCTTTTCTTTTCTGTTTGGACAGTTTCGCTAAGTCCCTGTTGCGCAGGCTGTGCTCAGACTCATGCGTCTTGTGCCTCGGTTTCCCAGAGTGCCAGAGTACAGCGAGCTCTACAGACTCTGCCTGAGGTTGGAGAAGACCCCGCGAGGCCCGAGTCACACCAGCACGAATATTTCTAAGCACATACAATATGAAAAGGCCGAGAGCAGAGGCCAGAGTGCGGGTTGGGGGAGGGGGCTGTGCGGAGCAAAATGGGCTGAGACGGAAGAGGGGAAGCGGCGGAGGCGACAGGCGGGCTGAGGGCGGGTCCGTCCCATCCTCATGGAGGGCTCATGGCGTCTTCCCGGACCACACGAGAGCTCTTCAGGCCTTCCTGTCACTGCTTCTCCCCAGTGGGTGGAATCCAATCAAGTACAGTAAATCAAAACCATCTTCCAGCAATTACAGCCACCGCCTTGAGAGAGCTAACCTCACCCCTCTGCCCTTGGCAACAGATTTTCCAGGGAGGCCTCATCCGGGTCAGGCCGTCCAGGTAGACCAGCGCCCGTCTAGACACTCTCACTCCGAGAAAGCGGCCCGTAGCTCTGCCCATGCTGGGCGGCCGCTGTCCAGGACAGCAGCAGCGGGGCGGGTCTCACCCAGAGCTGAGGGGCACTGTCCCTACTGACCCTGTCTTTTGCCTACCGCCCCGAGGACTTCTGGCCTAGCGGCAGCACATGAAGTGGAAATAAGCTTTCAGAAGAAATTTAACTGAAGCGCTGACTGTGAGAATCTTTGTTCCAGGAATAGCTTTTGGAGGGAGGGAGAGGTCTAATCGAGCGATTTGGAATTAAATTAGAAGACTGAGCCTTCTGTAGAAAACCTTCCACCCAGACGCCCGGATCAGGTGAGGCCTATGGTACCTGGGCAGGGCGCACTGGCCCAGCTGTGATCAAGAGGGGGACCGAGGTGTCACTCGGTGGCTTCGCAGGCATGAGGCAAAGACACCTGTAGACATACAAAAAATAAAAATAAAGGAAGAAAAGGCTGAAGCATGTAGCCCATGGCAGCCCATCTCAGAAAGTGAAACTGATGGGCATGGGTTGCAGGGTGGCTCGCCCAGCCCCGGGCCGTGGCCGACCTGTCCACGCTGCACCTGGGGCCGGAGCGACAAGAAAGCAGTGTGCTGCATGAAGTGGAGGACATGACCTCAGGAAGTAAGGAATGCGCACAAAATACGCAAATCTACCTCTGCTTCGTACTAGGGGTGGTCAAAAAGTGCCGTGTAGGTTTAAGGGAGAAAAATGCGTGACATTAGAGGCATCACCACGCATCTCCCTCCGCACCCTCGCCCTCATTCAGACGCGCTCGTCACGCTGCCCTTGCCCCGCCTGCAGCGGCTCTGGGTGGCTCCTCTGCGGAGGGCCCGCCTCACCCGTCCGGACTCGGAGAAGGAGCCGGACGTCTCGTGGTTCCGGACCCCGTGAGGGAGGCGGCCGAGGCCACCGCGCGCTGCCTCCGCGAGCCGCTGTCTGCTGGGGGCGCCGGCGGGAGCAGGCACAACCCCCGCGGGTGCTGCAGGACTCTGCGGAGCCGGACTCCAGAGCAGCTCCGGAAAGCGGGGAGAAGGACGGGAGAGCGCGTCGGAAGGCAGGAGGGAGTATTTTCTTTTTTTTTTTTTTTTGCTTTTTGGAGACAGGGTCTCGCTTTGTAGTTCAGGCTGGCCCTGAGCTCACTATGGTGCCCAGGCAAGCCGCCGCGAACTCAGCAATCCTCCTGTCTCTGCCTCCCCAGTGCTGGGATGACAGGCGTGAGCCACCACGCCCAGCATTATATGTGGTAACCGGGGATCGAACTCAGGTCCTTACGCTTGCGAGGCAGGCGCTGGAACCACTGAGCTAACCCTCCGGCCCCAGGAGGGAGTATTTTGAAGACTAGTGTCAGGGAGTCTTACTGGCACGATTTTTCTTTTAATTTTAACATTCACTCTATTTTTTATCTCCTCATAAGAGCTTCCAAACATCACTATCTGCCTTCGTGTCCCCGAAGGCCCGAACTCGCCACGTAGGCTTCGGTTTCTAGGGAGCGAGGAGGTGGCGGCTCAGGGCCAGCAGGCGCCGCCTCCCTCTTCCCGCCCCCTCCCCCGCGGCTGGTTCTGGGCCTCAGGCCGCCTGCTCTGTGCTCCCTCCAAGAGGCGCTTGCCTCACCGGCTCGCTCCGATGACGGTGCTTCCACACAAGATAAGACTTGCGCTTGAGAGCGATTGTTTTGAGAATGTAAACAATTTAAATGATCCTATGAGTCACCCTCCCTGTCGCTGGGACACGACACCTGACACTCTCAATGTAAAAGAGGAGAGAGATAATTTGGTTCGTGGTTTCAGGGGATTCGGTCCGTGGTCAGCTGGTGCAAGCCTGGACTGGAGCAAAGGCTCTTAGACCCGGTGCCAGAAAGCAGAGCCCAGAACAGCGCCAGAGAGCGAGGGGCAGGGACTAGACAGGGCACAAGCTCAGGCCGCCGCGACCACCCACACACACCCAGCTGTGTGCCTTAGTAACCCCTCGGCGGCCTCCGAGCCGAGCAAACTGATGACTCCAAGCTCTGGACTCATCTCACCAGACCGCCGCGTCTTGCTGCTGGTCCTCTAGGCACGCGCCTGAAGGAATGACCCTGTTTCCTGAGGAGCCCCTCAGTGCCTAAGCCCAGAAGGTCACTCCTCAGCCTGTGGCCAGAGCCGGGCCCCAACCCTCTCAGGCCCCACCTGTCCTGTTCCCCTTGTCACTGGACTGGGAGGAGCTTCAGCCCCATAGTGACACGAAATTACCAGGCTAAATGTTGACTTCTTCCAAACATCTTCCCTTTCTAACACATCTGCCCTGGTTCTTTACAGCCCAAATACCGTAATTTGAAGATTCTCTTATTGATACTGTTATAATTACTAATCCCAGGATCGAAAACAAAAATAAACTTTGGGTTAGCCGACTTGTTCCTTTAGTTTTTCTCTCTTGTTGGACAAGAGTCTGGTGGCTGCTCTCTCACCGCGAGGCAGAATCCGCCTCGATACCTGGCACAGTACGTCACTGTCCAGCGGTCACCTACGTCAGCCTCCTCCGGGCCCGAGACAGCTTTGGCCGCACACGCAAAAAATAATTCTGTCCGATGACGCGCTTTGGTCACCGGCTCGGGGTAACGCAGCGGCGACGGCGCATTCTTTCTCTCTCACAGGGACAGGGTGACGTCTCATCAGGCGCAGAGAAGTGGCTCCGCACGTACACAGACCCATCACAAAGGGTTTCCGGCCAGCTCCGTGATCTGAAACGCCAGTTAGTTTCCAGTCACACTTACCATCTGTCCCGCATTAGAGGATCCGGTTCAGAAGCTCAGTAAGAAAGTGTCAATGTTGCATTTCGGCCGAAGGATGTTTTCCTTTGTCCAGGAAGCGTCCTGTGGAATATCTTCGTGTGCATCTTCCGTGCACGTGGCACAGACACCCCGAAAGTGCTCTTTGGGTTACCCCCGCCCCTAAGTCCTGCTTATTCCATGAGCAGCTCCCTGTGGGCCCCTGACCCCTGAGCCTGTGCGGCCACGTCTGTCCCAGACCCAGTCTGAGCTGTGCGGTCCCTCCCGTGAGGTGAGACCCCCGTTTCCACTTACTCCCAATCCCAGCTCCTGCACCCCAGAAAGCACACAGGAAGGAGCCCTGGTAAAGGTTCCGGAAGGAGACAGAGACGGAGAGAAATATTAGAAAACTGACTCACACAACTGTCGCAGGGGCAGGTCCACACTCTGCAGACCCGGCTGCAGGCGAGGAAATTGGAGAAGAGAAGATGCTTGCCGAAGTCTGCAGGAAAGCCAGCTGGAGCTCGGCCGGCCCAGAGGGGCAGCTCCTCTTCGTCCAGAAGACCCGACCTCTCTTGATGCCTTCAACTGACTGGACCAGGCCCCCCCCGTGGTGGGGTCAACGTTGATCGCACCCGAAAAATACCTGCACAGCAATGAGTACACTTCTGTTTGTCCGAACAGCTGGACACCCGGGGGCATCAAGTAAGCATCACGGGAGGAGAACACAGGCTGGAACTGGGTGACACCCCTACCACCTTCTGTCCTGAAACCGCCTGGGTGGCACCGTCCTCCCCTGTACCATGGTGCCCCAGACTGAATTTTCCTGCTGTACACTTGAAGGTGAACGACTCGAGCCATTTGTTGGCCAAAGTCAGCTTTCCCCTCGCTGACTGGCACCAGCAACGCTGACCAAAGCCATGCTTTGAACAATTCACATTTAAGTCCGGGTCATTTTTAGACGAGTCCACCTGGTTATATTCATACCAAGAGTGGACTTCGGCTCCGTCACAGTGGACTCTGGAGCAGGATGGAGCTGGAGGTTGCGTGGGACGTAGGTGGTGAACGCACGGCGCTGCTGGACCGTCGGAG
Organism: Thryonomys swinderianus; assembly: GCA_004025085.1. NCBI lineage: Eukaryota > Metazoa > Chordata > Mammalia > Rodentia > Thryonomyidae > Thryonomys > Thryonomys swinderianus. Next base: position 36,573 of record PVIC010011349.1, read on the forward strand.
CTGCCGGCCTTCGGCGGGAGGACGTGCAGGAGACGGTGCAGGGCCCGTAGGGACGACGCGCCCTCCGCCCCGCCCCCTCCCGGTGCAGCCTGGCCACGCCCCCTCTGCCACGCCCCTCCCGACGCAGCCCTGGCGCCTCAATTCTCTTCCTGGGTGACAGGATTAGGACAAAATGGCTGTACTGTTCCTTCCACTTTCAGATTAGAATCTACAAGGACTCGTATTTGCTTCCTGCATCACTTGTATTCATTGGGAAGCATTTGATGTCCGTTAAATGTTTGAAGCTTTTAAGCATATTAGGGCATAAAGGTAACCTGAGACTTGGATGGACAGGACCCCACTTTGCCGGCCGCCCTCCCTCTTTTGATTATCTCCATGGTGAAATCAGCTCCAAGTTATATTTCTATATTATCTCTCCAAACTTCCTCATCTCAGAAGAGCTTATGACTAAATCTTCCTTTAGCCAATTTGCTAGCAGCTATTTTTCGTTGACAGTATTGAAGGTGATATTTATTAGGCTTGCTCTTCCACAATTTAATACACCTCAGGGAATACTGCACTTTCAGGGATTAATGGTCCGTATTATTACACTTTTTGACCAATGTGGATCTTCACACCTTTTTTACAGCTTGGTCTCTGTTTTCAAAGTACTAGATTCATTAAACAATAACATTAAAAATAGGACTATTGGGAGGAAATTCAATAATGAGTTATACATGAAAAGACGAACAATAAATGTTTGTAAAGTACCTAAGTAAGTACAGATATTCCTTTTTAGCGATTGAGTTCCATTTTGCAATTGGCCACTAAATGAGGAACTGTGTGTACTAAGAACAAAGATATGGTCAAAGGAAACTTCAGCTCGATGGTGTGGCACGCTATACTGCGATGTACAACAGAACATGAAACCACAACCCTAGACTATACAGTACACTCGCCAGAGACTGCACTTCTGTACGAATGTGGTGTACTGTACAAAAAAAAAAAAAAAAACTTCAGCCACACACAAAAGACAGCTTCAAATCCAACCAACATGGCTCGGTCCTGAGTTCAAACAGTTGTTGAACAGCTGAGTCATCAAACAAGAGTCGTCTGTCACTTGATGAAGAGTAGTATAAATACCCGAGGACTTGAAATCTATTCACTCCTGGATTTTCTTCTTCCTCCAGCTGGCACAGGACCTCATAGGTCTAAAATCTATAAATAGTAGGCTTAAAGTATTAAAAAAAAAGAATATATAAGAAAAGACAGAAGAGAAAGTAGCCCGTGGCTGACCACATGACTCAAGCCGAGCAGAGCCCGCGCTCTGGCGCACCAGGCGCACACCCAGCGAGTATCGCCCCTCCGTCCACCTCGTGTGCGCACCGTTAGCCTGAGAATAACAGCGGGGCCAACAGAGGGGGCCACCTACCCTTCTGCGTCTCTGCTCAAAACCCTCCAAAGGGACAGGAGTGAGGCTGACGTCTTCACTGAGAACTGGAACCTTCAGGGACTTGTATTTTCTTAAGTAGCGTTGTTTACTTGACATCTGATAAAATGCTGCGTCTACTTGAGTCATGAGGCCGCTATTTCTTCATTTGGAAGAAAGATCCTGAGCTTCGTGGAGCTCCCCTTCACCTGCCAGCACTTCGGGCCGCCGCGAACCCTGAAGGAGTGTCCGGTGCCACCAGCCATGTCCTTAGGAATCACACAGGGTCACGGGCTCCCCCAAATGTGTCACCCTGGGAGGTGGACATTGCATGTGGACATTCATTCCCCAATTCATTTCCCCCTGATTTTCCCCTTCTTTTTCACTCTTATGTCTTTGGGTATTAAAGAAGCATTTATGAACAAAGCAGTGTCCAAAAGAAATGAAATTCAACATAGTCCATTGAAACAGGTATTGAGAAGGTGAATAAAAGATTTGGTAGGAAATGTGGCTGGAATCACTGACTACCCCCAGCCAGAGGACTTCCATGGTCCATGCTGCTTCTGCGCCATAGCAGTCATGGGAGTGCTGGCCACGTGACCCTTTTGCCACCCCCTGGGGACCCAGAGACGGGCAGAGGACAAGGCCGACCTCATGGCAGCTGCAGACACGGGGCACGTCCGGCTTCGTGTGCTTGACTTCCTGGGTTGATATTCGGCTCTTTGGCACACCAGAGAAAGGTTGGCTTCACAGTTACACCCATCTCTCCGCTCAGCATCCCCTTTCCAGAAGTGGAACGATGCTCACAATGAGCCTTCATGAGAGGTTCAACTCCTGGTCTTCATCCTCTACAACTAAATCTTGGTTTCTGCTTGAAAGTCGGCCACTCGTCTTTGGCGTGACCCACATGACACGAACCACATCTTCCCAAGCAGTTTTAGTAGCGGTGCCCGGTGAGACACAAGCTTCTCAGCGGAGAGAATTTCCCAGCACGTGGTTTGCGGCCCCTGCTCTGCCTGGAATTGAAGTTCATGCCCACATGGTTTTCACATGCACCCCGTGTCCAGAGCCCCCTGGGCACATGCCCATTGTTGTGCCCACAACCACCCGGATCACCTGCCAGATGAGGAGGCTGCCAGCCCTCATCTCCAAGAACCACCTCTCCTAGAACCGTTGCCCAGAAAAATGCTTTTGGAAAACCTTGCTAAATTCTCCCAGGATACTTCTCTTTTCAGGAAAATGAAACATGGAAGTTCTCTGATCCTCCGCCTCCACTCCTCTTCATCTCTGTTTCTGCTTATACTGTCACTAAGCTATGAGTAAATCTGAAGAGGACAGGTGCTACCAATCAAAAGAAAAAGTTCTCTGTAAAGCCTAAATTTTATTTGATATAATTCAGTATATTTTTCTTAGTCTATGATCATTTTCCATTTTTTCCTGTCATCTACTCGACCTCCGAAAACAGCCACGGGAGTAGTGCTGGCATCGGTGAAGAGCTCTGGCTTCTCACACACTGAACCCACGTGTCCTGACCTCCTTCCCCGTCACTGGAAAGACAGAGCAAGTGAAAAGGACAGCGGCCATCAGTGAAATGAGATGACCTCCCTAAGGGACCATTATGGCGGTGTAAAGAAGAGTCTGTACACTCAGTGGAGCATTTACGTGTTGTGCTATGAGCTCAAGAAGGGTTTCATTGCTGGCCACAGTTGGCATGCAGGTTGTCAAGAGGGAATTCGGAAGGGGTAACTTGATTGACACTTGGGGTAGAGATTAGGACAAACCATACGCGCGGCGCTACCTCTCCCGGTCGGGACACCTTGCCCGGGCAGGAACCACGGCTTTCTGCACATGTTTGGCTTCCTCCTAACTCCGTCATTAGTTTTAATGATGTCATTTTGGAGACATTTGGGATCCAAAACAGTCCTGTTCTACAGAGCAGAGCAGGGTGGACACTGGCCGGGGACTCTCCGCCCTCTGGGAGCACTGGACTCACAGGACGTGCCTCCTCCTTGCTGGGGACCTGCTGTAGACAAGCATACCCCACCCTTGAGACCCAGCGCCCGCTCCTGCCAGCACCGGTCCCTGGGGCGGCAGAGCCAGCACGAGGGGGCGGGACAAGGGCCTCGCGCGCTTCGTGTTCCACGGGACATGCCATGTGCTGCTTCTGTCTTGTCCCCCTTTCTCCCTGTGGATCAGGACATCTCTTTCGCCCTCAGGCTCACTGATGAGGCCCAGACATGAGGCTCAGAAGACATCAGCCCTTAGAGAGTCCAAACATTTACTGCCTGAGATGGATTCTGTGGCTCCCTGCACCACATTATTTACACTGTTCCTGGCCAAATAGCACAAATAACATCCTCAAAGCTTTGTCCTCAGAGAATTCCCAGATCTGTGGGTCAAAACTCACCACAGGGCAATGCTTGAGGGGCCCGAGTGATACCAGTGACCTCAGTCCGTTTCTACTGCGTGCCTGCCCCCTGGGGCTGTGCCATGTTAGCATTGGTACATCACCATGGTGGAGGCTTCCATGTTGCTCTACTGGCTTTTCTCACTGTGCTGGGGCTCTCGGGCGTGCCAGCTTTGAGAACAGGGCTCTATCGAAGTCTCTGGCTTGTGTCTTGGTGACACAGGCCAAGCCCAGGCCCTCTGCCAATCCTTGAGTGAAGAAAAACATTGCATGTGGAAGAGACGGTAAAATAGAAAGTGTCCCGGACCTGGGGGTGGGAGGAAAGTGCCGAGGCCCCGCGTCCCTTCCCGGACACCGCCCTCTCCTCCTGTCCCTCTGCCTGAACCCCATGGGTGCTGGAGGGTGTGCACGGTCCTCCTCTCAGGCGGGGGCAGGGGGGACAGAAGAGCAGCCCTTGGTCTCCCCTGGCGTGACTGTGGCCCCATAGATGGGTCTCCACCGCAGGCTGAAAGGGAGGCACAGCACAGGTCTTCTTTCACGCGGGGCTCCGGCTACAGAGCAGAGCGCAGATGGAGCCGCTTCCTGCGTCCGGGGCTTCCATAAGCATGTAAGGAGTCAAGTGTGTAAGGATTCTTAGAAGCACCAGCAGTTTACATGTTTCAACATACGTGCTGAAACAGTCTCACCCTGTGGCCCAGGCTGGCCTTGAACTCGCAGCAATCCTCCTGCCTCAGCCTCTTGAGTGCAGGGATTACAGGTGTGCACCACCACCCACAGCCAGGATGGAGGTACTGAACCACGTTCGGCCTGCTCGTGAGGACACGAAGCAGAAGAGTAAGTCACTGTGGGCCGCAGAGCTGCCCAGGGCTGAGCACTGCCCAGGTGAGGCCAAGGCAGGCTGGGCCCAGAGCTCTGGGTGGAGGGAGGGCGCCCCCCCCCGCCCCACACAGAGAGCGCTGAGCCTGGGCTGCGCCTCAGAAGCCCCGTGCCTGACCTGCCTCTGTGTGTGTGACCGACACTGGCTCTGCCCGGATCTCCGGTGCAAGCGCCCTGGGGCTCCTCTGCAGCAAGCGCCCTGGCCCTGCGCGGTGGCTGCTCCCGCCAGCCCCCTGCTCTCTGTCCGCAGTGCTCCCTCCCAAAGTCCTCCTCCCCAGTCCTCCCTCCCGCAA
>PVIC010011350.1:0-41703 GCA_004025085.1 Thryonomys swinderianus
GCCCAGGCAAGCCGCCGCGAACTCAGCAATCCTCCCGTCTCTGCCTCCCGAGTGCTGGGATTACAGGCGTGAGCCACCACGCCCAGCATTATATGTGGTTACCGGGGATTGAACTCAGGTCCTTGCGCTTGCAAGGCAGGCGCCGGAACCACTGAGCTAACCCTCCGGCCCAACATCTTAATTCTTTTCCATCCCCTCCCCTGCCTCTTTTTTTTCCCCATTTACAAAAGTTCTACTTCCATTTTGACAATTTTACCCCTTTTCCCTCCTTCCTTCCTTCTTCCCATCTTTTATTCTCCTCTACTTTGAAAAATACCACCCTACTTAATATCCTTTAACTTATCACTTTTTGCATTTCTGAGACCAGTTTGATATCTCAGCTTAAGTCTCTCTGATGTACCTCCTCCTTATATCCCCTCTACCTCTCCTTGACAGTTTTTGCTCATGTGTCATTATCTATTTTAAGTTAATTGCTCAATTATATCCTTCCTACTACATTCCTACATATGAAGGAAACAAGCACAGTATTCTCAACATACTAGTACTTAAAAGATATTCCAAAAATACATTCATAATCATAACAGGTTCCCAGTATGTAACTGAATAAAATATCAGTATTCAGAAGATCTAAGGCAGCAGAAAAATGACAGTAAGCTCACACTACCATCAATTGAGGTTTCTATTTCTCTAAATTTGATACTCACATTATACTTCTGCATATAAATAGTCATTCACAAGATTAACAGCTTGTCCCTCACTAGATTGTTTGATTCCCAAGATTAACAGCCTGACCCTCACTAGACTGTTCATAGATTTTAGTCTTGTTTGAATCCCCAATGCCATGCTCAGCAAGTAGTTCATAATAGTTAGCTGGTAGGTGCCTGTTAAGTAACTATGTAGTTGGGGTTTGCTCTTACACATCAGCATGTCATATCTCTGAATGTGAAAAAAATAACAAAACTAACAAAAACAAGTTTGAAGATGAAACGTAATCCTGATATCTTGACAATGAAATTATACAGTTTAATAACTGTGTGACTGAACAATCACTCAGCTTAAAGAGCATTACTAGCTGCACTTAATTTGTCTGAGACTAGGGAGGTACTTACTCATTTAAGATGTAAACAATGTCACTAACCTCCTTTCAGAAACACACTAAACCTCAGGTGAACTGACAGTACTGCTGCATGTCCTTTTTCTAACTACCAAGGAAAGAGACTGTAAAGTAAATTAAGATCTGAAAGAAATAAGAATAAAGGGGAAAATAAGAGTTTCTTGCACATTACACTATTTAAAGAAAAGAATTTGTAAGAGATTTTTCAGAATAGTTAATGACAGAAACTGAGCTAGTCTGTACACACCTTAAGATAAAAAGAAGTGTGTACACTCACTGAAAATCACCATATGTACCACTTCACCATCCTTGGTGTCTGTGAAAGTGATAAGACCAAAATGACTGAAAGGAAATAGCGACTCATGGGTACATCTCATGGCTCTTATTTTTGCTGCTTTTTCCAAGTGTCCTCCTCAGTTCTCTTTGCTGCCCAGGAGGCCACCCCAGCCACTGACAAGTGTGTCTTAGATAAGACCACTAAACCATGTGCACATGAGCTGAGGTTTTGCATTGTACAACATAACTATGGGTATTTGTGTAGTTAAAAAACAAGGACACAAAGAACACTAAGGATAAATGCTATCTTAAAAATTCACAGTGACTGTGCGTAGTGCATTACTTAACATCTATCTGTGTTTCCACTTCTTTTCAGTAAAAAGAAATTTTATGTGAAAGACATGTATCTTTGAAAATTGGTGACAAATATATTGGTTTCAGAGTTATCACATTTCCTATTGTCTAATTCCTACTTTAGGCTTATAATCAACCAAGTGGCTCTCTTAAACATGATGCTATGTACTGCCTACGAAAATGGAATTAAACCATGATTCACTGTATCAGTGAGTTCACAATCCATATAGGTAAATAGAGAGATCACATGTGGGACAATTTAAGCATCATTCCACAGAATATTATAAAGTAGTCAGCAAAGCTATGTGTATGTCAGTTATCAAAGAGGATAGCACAATCACATGTATTACTGACTGAGCATTAAGGAGTATATTGTGTATTTAACCTACAGAGAATAATTTAATTCACACTATAAGCCTTCCTATGAGTTCTGTCATTGCTCTTACCTTACAGTACAGATCTTTGAGATCCTGTCCTCAACATCCCTTCAGTCTTTGCAGACTAAGACTGAACCCCATTTGGGAAATGAGACAAATGTTTGACTCTGACTATTAAATAGTCAAAAGAAGGTTCTCATGACAGCACTTCAATTATTGAACCCAAGGTGCACCTTGGATTAATTATATATTCTTCATGTCATCCTTTCTCTAACAACCTTAAGCTGAGAAAATACCTCTTGAGTTTTACCAATAGCAGGTGAACACTTTAAAACTGAAAAACCTATGCAGACATAAAAATGTATGGCGACATGAAAAGACACCAAAAAGAAATGAGGTACATAGAAAAGACAAGGAGAAACATATACCTGTAATTTGAAAAAATAAACTTTTCATTAGTGCAGTTAAGGAAAATAATTCCTGCCATAGACAACTCAACTTGAACTAATAAATTGCTTTATCAAATGTGATTCATTTCTCCTCTTCATCCTAGTAAATGATACCCCAGCATCCTTTCATTCTGCATGTCCCTGGCCCAACATACCTAAAAAGTCATTAAGGAGTGAGCCGTAGAAGCATGGAGGTCACTGTCTCACTAACTAACCATGTTACCTGATTCCCAACTAATAATTACCTCACTGGTAAGACATAAATGAAACAGGAAATATTGTGTAAATTACTATAATTAAATTACAAATAATGTACCTTTAAAAGTTCCTATTATTGTCACACAAAGCATTCAGACTACTATGCTTTCATTAATTTGTCAGAGAAATATGAACAAAAGGACTTATTATGTATATGAATCCTATATAGGTACTACATATATTATATATATATATATATATATATATATATATATATATATATATATAACAAATTAAGATTTGTAAGTAAACTATGGCAAACAAGCTCCACATCAGGTATAGCTGAATTCACTTCTGTATTAGGCTTTCATTTTCTAGCTGTGTCATCATAAGTATATCCTTTCTGTGCTGGAAGGCTCAGAAAAATAGTTATTGTGAACTTGCAATTAACACATGTAAAATGTATCATATAATACCTGACAAAAGTAACAGTTCAAATGTTAGGCATTCTTCTTATGCCACTGAACTTTTTCTTTATGATATGATATGCATGCATTAATGTATACTTGACTGGAAAGAATTAAAAGATATATTTTAAGTGATTTTTGAAAAAATACAGTTTTATTAAGAAAGCTTTCCTTTTTAAAAGTATATAATACTTATTTTTCAAACCATTCTATTCATCAAAAATCACTCATGTCAGTGAGAAGTACGTTAAAAAGTAGTATGAAGGGCTAGAGATTTAGCTCTGTGGTTCCCATGCCTGCCTAGCAAGCGTAAGGTCCTGAGTTCGAACCCCGATAACCAAATAGAATGCTGGGTGTGGTGACTCACGCCCACCAGCAATCAGTACCACATACCATAGTGCTGGGTGTGGTGGCTCATGCCTGTAACCCCAACACTCTGGAGGCAGAGACAGGAGGATTGCTGAGTTCGAAGGTTGCCTGGGCTACATAAGGAGTTCAGGGCCAGCCTGAACTACAAAGTGAGATCCTGTCTCAAAAAACAAACAAACAAACAAAGTAGTATGAAGAAGAAGGGATAAGATCCACAAGATCCAGAAGGAGCTCAACTCATATATGAGGATGGAGCCAAAGGAAGAATTAAAGTAATGATGAACAGGGCCGGAGGGTTAGCTCAGTGGTTCCGGCGCCTGCCTCGCAAGTGCAAGTTCCTGAGTTCGATCCCCGGTAACCACATATAATGCTGGGCATGGCCACCAACAATCAACACCGCATACCACAATGCCGGACGTGGTGGCTCACGCCTGTCATCCCAGCACTCGGGAGGTAGAGACAGAAGGATTGCTGAGTTCGCGGCGGCTTGCCTGGGCGCTATAGTGAGCTCAGGGCCAGCCTGAACTACAAAGCAAGACCCTGTCTCCAAAAAGCAAAAAAAAAAAAAAAGTAATGATGAACAGAAACAGAACAGGTGCTTTGCTACTAAGCTACCCAAGAAACACTCAAGCCACTGAGAGCTGCTCACGCATTCTGCCAATTGGCCTTTCCTCCTCACTTCATGCATATTTTATAAACCATAAGCGTCCAATTCCCAAAGAACAGAGAAGGCCACCATAGGCCTCTGGCAGGCCATTAACAGTCCACAGGTCACATATGGTGAAAATGAATGAACTACAAAGGAGCTTCCTAAAGGGCTATTGAACCATAAAAGACTTTAAATGCTAAAGTCAATGCCAAAGAAGGGGATCAAACACATTTTAAGCAAATGCAGCATCATTCAACTAAGTAAATAGTAGTACACATTGGAACACATATTTGAATAAGCAAATTTCAGCCAGCTGATTAGACTCTCTACTGAAACGCCAAACCTCAGCAAATTCTTAGACAATTTCTTCTCAATAACATGGGTTAAAATTTTGCTTTTGACACAATTCTCCCTCTTGACTTTCTTTTCCCTTTTTACCTATCCCTTCCGTGTTTTTCTCTCAATTTTAATATATTTTCAACCTTCAAAGTTGAACTTGATACTGAAGCCATTTGAGACTCCAATGCCAGCTGCATTCTGGCAGGAAGTGGGGCTCAGGAAGTTGGCTGTGACACATAATTAATAACTCTCCTTAGAGATAGATGCTATTCAAGTAAATGTCTGTAAAGATCTAAGTTATCATACAAGCAAAGTCACAAATTTCAGAATGAAACACAGGATTAACATTTTGATTAATTTTATTCTAAAGTTCTTCTCAGTACTTGAACGACATGGTTGTATTACCTTCACACATACATTTACTTCTTGGCTTGGGGTAATGGCACAACAGGTCCCCCCAACTGGAGAAGTTATTAGAATGGACTTAGCCAGTTGGATAAGTTCAAGCAAGAGTTCTGTGGTGATGTCAGTTGGAATAGCCAAGAAATATGTTTAAGAGAGCAAATAGAAAATTATAGATCCTTTCTCCCTCTTTGAAAATCTCTAGAATAATTTTATTCTGATTAAGTGGTACTTTCAAGTACTTACAATGCTTTATAATGTCACAAATGCAGTAAGTTTCGTCAGTTTGCAAAAGTGAAGAGAATTAGATCCATTCATTATAGACACAGATACACACACACACACACACACACACATTTAAATACACTTCGAAATCTAGAGTCTCAGTATTAAAGTAATACAAAGTTGGTAAAGTCAAGGTCTACATAGGATAATCACTGTTTTATAACTTCTACATTATTAGAATATCACAAGTTGAAATAATATTGTTTTAAAACTTAAACTTAGTCACTAATAAAAAGTATGACATAACTTTCAGAGTACATGAGGAAAGCAATAGCTATTTTTAAATTATAAAGACATAACAGCAAGTTTAATATTTTTAGAGCAAGTTTTAAAAATATTAACATCAAGGTTGAGGTATGGTTCACTGGTTGTGTTCTTGCTTAGCATTTATGAGACTGTGAGTTTGATCCCCCGCATCACAAAAAAAGAATAAAAACTGAAGTCACATCTAATAGAATTCAAAGGAAAAGACATTATATGTGAGAAAAATGAGAAATTTACTTTATGGTTAAATGCATGAACTGATATGGAAATAGAGCAACTGTGAATTTTTACATTTTGAATGTCAGAGCAACATAATATATAAAACAAAAAATGATAAAAATGCAAAAAATTCATTATTTGTAAGGGAACTATTTTTATATTAATCTTTGAAAAATCACTAAGACTAGAGGTGAATTAAAATAATGAAGCAATAATGTTTAAAATGAAACATTTAATAACTAAAACTTAACTCTTTTCATGTTGCCATTAAACATTTATAAGCTTTTAGCATATCTCAAGGCACCTTGCAAATATGCACAACATTCAAATCTGTTCAGGAATATTTATGAACAAACACAATACAATGAAAAATTAACAGTTACACAAATGAAGAAATCCCACTGGGAAATTTTAATATTATTTCCAAATATTTTTAGCTCAAAACCAAAAGCAACAATGTAATTACAGAATATTTAGCAAATAATTATACCATATATCAGTATCATGAATTATGACCATAGCTGCAGGCGAAGAAAATCTCATTGCTATGAGAGCAACTTTATATTAAATAAGGAACAGTGAAAATTAATAATAAGGAAACTCAAAGAGCTAGGGAAGAGTAACAAACTCAACCTGCGGAAAAGTGAAATTGAAATAAAATCATAAATCAATTAGAAAATGGAAGTAAAATAAATCGAAGAGTTGAATTTTATAAAGAAGCCATAAATGGAATTCTTCAGTCAAACCTTTAGCACAAGAGAACAAAACAAAAAAAAAAAAGAAAAAAAGAAAAAAAGGCAGAGAGAGTGTAAGTTTACAAATGAGAAATGGGATACAGAATAAAACCGCATATTTGGCCATTACTCTTTTAACTAAAATCCATATGCAGTAAGTGTTTTGATATATTTCAAAACCTCGATAAAATGAATTCATTTAAAAGAAATCATAAGTTACTTAAACCTACTTAATGGGGTGTCATTCTTAGAGACACTGCCTGGAGCCCTGGAGGAACAGAGCTATAAACTTCAGGTGTCTGACCAGCGAATTCCCTCCAAGGTGCACACAATCTCGATTCTTTGTCTTCTTTCCAAGAAGGGAATCCCCACATTCTTACCCTGCTCCCATCACCTGACTCTTTCCATGATGTAATACCATCATGGCACTCTGCCTACAGACCCAACCACCTGTTGTTTTGCTTGTTTTCAAAGATTATTGATCTCTCCTGCCTTGTTCCACACAAATAAATGTAAACTCATTGCAAATTTCGATTTGTTGTTGGTTTTTTTATTATTTAGAGAATACTTCATTAGTTTATCAAACCCACATAGATAAGACCTTACATATTTGATACAGTGCCTCACCGCTGTACAAATGGAAAAAAAATAAGTTTATCATTTCTAGACCAATATGGCTGTTAATTTCTGTACAATACCAATTCAACACAGTAAACTGGGATAACTTTTTCCAAAGTTGACAGTTGTTGTTTTATATATTGTTGATTCTTAGACTCTAAAAAGAGTCTGTCCTACCATTGGCACTCAACATATATTTACTGGATAAGTGAGTGAATGAATGAAGAAGATACTTGTCTGTCATTTGTAGGAAGTAAAATTGGTGATTTCTAAACACTTTCATTTGGGTACTAGACTAGTGTTTGTGGCAACTGTCTAAATAATCTGTGTATGTGACACTAGGCAAGGATAGAGTTCTGGAGATGTTAGGAGCAGAATACTGGAGGAGAACATGAGGAAGATGTTGTTTGATGTCCTGTTTTCATAGACGTCTTGCAATTTTTATAGTTAAGAGTCAATATGAGAAAAGATATTTAATTTTGTATTTTAATTACAGGATCTCTGATGACCTGAAGGTGTGTTACCCTAATTCTTAAGCTTTCTACATTCTCCTAACGATACACCCATCACCTTGGCTTGTTCTGTTTTCTTCTTTAAAACAGGGTTATAGATCTCACCCAGTCCCGTCAGGTAGTTCTCATAAGGGGCTAAAACTGCTGTTTTATTTTGTTCAATAAACTCCACTAACATGCCTTTGCAACCCACTCAAAGACATCCACAAGTTCTTCTCACTAGCATGCACGAACATCTTCCTTCTTCTGTGAAAGACTGTTAATTCTGAAAGGAATTTTTTCCAAAAAAATTCCATTTTAGCCGGGCGGGGTGGCTCATGCCTGTAATCCCAGCACTCGGGAGGCAGAGGCAGGAGGACTGCTGAGCTCGAGGCTTGCCTGGGCTACACAGTGAGCTCAGGGTCAGCTGGAACTACAAAGTGAGACCCGGTCTCAAAAAAAAAAATCCATTTTACCTACACCCAGCTCATTCAGAGCTGGTTAATATTTAAAGTATTAATCATATTTTAAAGTTTGAATTCATAAAACCTTCTTCTCTTTGTCTGAACTGCTAAATTACTTACAAATTGGCATTGATATCTCTAAATTAGCACTTCCCCTAGCAAGGCAATTTCCCCCAAGAAACTCAAATCTCAAACTGAAGAATGCTAAGTCAAATACCTGCACTGGAGCTTCAGGTTGCTTCTCAGTCCGCACTGGAGCCGCTGGAATTTCCGGAATCGAGTTTGACGTCTTCTTTTTGGCTTTTTGCATTTGAATATTGGTGAAATAATTTACAGCAGCAAACTCAATAAGGGCCGAAAATACAAAAGCAAAGCAGACAGCTATGAACCAGTCCATGGCGGTAGCATAAGACACTTTGGGCAGAGAATGTCGTGCACTGATGCTGAGTGTAGTCATGGTGAGGACCGTGGTGATTCCTTTAAGGCAAAAGAGGAGAGACAAAATAGGTTACTATTATTTCAGTGTGAAGCAAACAAATAAATAAACCCGGAAAGATTAGGTGGGATGGTTAACAAAATTAACAGTAACTCACAACAAAACCATCATCGATGGAGGATTTGAGCCCCTAGAGGATCAAGCACAAGCTTTGAGTGAAAGATATTTCATTTTATCCCTCTTTTAATCTGTCACTCTGTGGATTTGGATTGTTTGGAATACCCAATAGAACTTCAGATACCTACTGAATTTACTATAAAAATTAAAAGTAGCACAGAAAATCCATACTGGAATCTGGGTCAATATAGTTAAAGAATCAATATACACCCCGAGGGAAGAATGATTCAATGAACTAATGACTCTCATCCAGGAGTTGAAAGATGTGAACACTGACCTCATAAATGGAACCATCAGAAATTCCTGGGTAAGCACAGCCCACTGCTATTACAAAAGTACTGCCAGAAAAAGTACAAGTTATGGATTCATCTATTCTTTTTCCTTTTTTGGCACTGGAAGTGAAACCCAAGGCCTTCCTACTGAACTGCATCACCAGATGCCGCTTTTAAAAAAAATTTACTTTGAAATAGAGACTTGCTCTCAAACCACTATATTTTTAGGTTAGACTGCCTCAGCTTCCCAGAGTGCTGGGATTACAGGCATATAGCACCATACCTAGCTAAATCCATATCAGAATATTATCCACCAAGTTAAAATAACAAATTTACTCAGGCAGAAGGATAATTTACTAAAACTATAAAAGTGTATTCTGAGGGAAATACATTTCTAAGGCAAACTGGCTTCTAAAATACGGGGTATTTATCACCCATCAGTTTGTCTGGAAGAAAAATATTTGCAACAAGAGTAAAGGCCTTTCCCTTCCATCAGAAGGGTTCCAAAGTACCTCTCTCAGGAAAGTTACTCCTCAGCCTACAGAAAAAGTCAGTCACCATTCTCAACACAAAAGTTCCACTTACCAGTGGTCCTACAAAGTAAGGTACTATGTGAGGATGCTAGGATTTGTACAGTGGCCCCTTTTTCCATTCATATCTGTTTGTCTAACACACACCTACTTAAGCCTAGAGACTTCTGGGAGACATTCCTATATACATACGAAGTCATGCTGTATAATGCCTAGGAAAGGTGCTGGAATTGACATACAAGGATCCTGAGGATGATGATGATGATGATGATGACAGTGGTGGTGATGATGAAGATGAAGGTTATGACAGTGAGGAAGCATCTAAACAGTAATTCCAAGCCACATCAGTCCCCAGCTGAACAGTAAATAATGCATCTTCACTCGAAGAAATAGTGAGCTTATGCAGCAATAAAGAAGTAATCATATTTTAATGCAGGGTAAATACCATTATCTCCTCAACTTACAATTTAGTTGTGTTCTGCCTTGTATTATTCTCTTACTGCACACACATATGGCCTTACAGCCAACCTGAGATTTTTCTTTTTTTAAGACAGGGTCTCAGTATGTACTCCAGGTTGGCCTTAAACGTATCAACTTGACTGAATAGAGGGCTGCTGGGGTAGTCATGTTGAAAACAGATTCAGGGTCACTATAACATTTTATAGAGAGCAGGGCATGTGATAAGTGCACAATAAATATACATTTTTCCAGTTCTTCTCTAACCCATTTTCTTTGAAACTCTTTTCTTTCAGATTCCTCCTGAGTCTAATGCATCGAGTATGAAAACCTGTAACATCTGCAAAGCACATGAGCTACAGACTTCTCAAACCATTCCATAACTATATAAAGAAATTCGAGCATTTACTTGTATTCTCTTATAATTTTTCTGAACTGCTTAGTCTTTTATTAATCTAAAGAGGTTTAAATAGTCAACTATAACATATCTAAGAAAATGCAATATTGTGAATATATTGGACTTTTTTACAGAAAAGCCTTGAAAAATTAGGCATAGTACCATCCTCATGCTGGTTATAAGATATATGAATAGCTCCTAAAATAACTTTGAAAAACTACAGCTAAGAAGTTTAAAAATAAATCAAAATGTTTGTTCTTATAACAATTTAAAAGCAATTCACTCTTAAGATTTCAGATGTAGTCTACAACATTTTAAATTATTGAAGCAGTTTTTTTTTAGTTTAAGTAATACAATGATTTCTCCCTTGACCCAGAATAGCTTTCACTTCTCTTACTGTTATCTAAAAAAGAAATTCTCTCACTAACATGGAGCAAACATAAAGGTAATGCAATTATTGAGTAATGAAGTAAAAGTTATATTCCAACTATTGGAGGGACAGAGCAACAGGTTCATGACTTGAATGATGGTATAGAGCAAATACAAAAAAAAAATGTTGGATATGTGGCTCCATTTCTTTTCATCATTCAAGATTTTAAAGTTTGTAGAATCGCCCTCCAGATACTGTAGTTCTTATTATATGACTGCAAAACTCAGAAAGTAGCTGTCATAAACAGCTGCCTAAGACTTAAAAATCACCATTTCTTTGGACATTGAAATATTCTCCCTGTCCACTGTTCAAATTTTTAAAACACATTAGCAGGATAAGAGTGTACTTATTATAACTGGTTTTAAGTAAATGTTTTGGTTGAATACACAAATGTGAAGAAGCAAAAAGAAACCAAACCTTCAGATAAAAATTCATGCTTCCTCTGCATCTGAAAAGATGGTCCATTTGCTTAAAAAGCTTAGATAACTCTACCTTGAAAACATTTCAAAGCCTTAATTGTTTTGACTGTTCAAGTACTGATGCCAGTGCTTACATTTAGAAGTTTGAAGATGAACTAACTATATCAGCTGGCCCACGTATGAAAGAGGAGGCTAATACTGCACAGAATGAATTTTTGGCTAGCCATTCCTAGAAGATCCAATAGTAATGATTTAGATATGCCAGCTGGCACTTACTTGTATCTAATGTTTTACCATACTGAAGTAATTAGAAAACTTAGCATCATGCAAGTTTGGAGATAGAAGGCCTTTGCAAAAGAAGTTAGCATACTCTGCTTCTCAGATTTACACTGATGATCTGGGCTTTGTTTTTGCATAGTCTATGCATTCCTGACCCAGCAATTTGTTCCTTATGAGGAAAGAAGGAAATGAAAATTCAGAAAAAGAAAAATTCGTCCAGAATTAATATTTCCCTAAACCTCATATTAGGTAGATTGACAATACTTCAAATTTTACTTATCTAGAAAAGTACCATTCTAGACCCTCAATGCACAGTTTAATAAACACCATTCAGATGCATCTTAGATCTTTGAATTCTTATTTACTGACATGATATTCCAAACAAATCTAAACCAATATTTTGGCACATGGGAACAAACAGATAAATTCCAACTTTTAAGGGGAAAACTACTCACAAAGTAGCTGTAGTACACATGCATACGCTCTTACCCAGCATCTCTGGAATTCTCCACAAGCCCTCACATCCCCTTAACCTGCTGTGAAGACAGACTGGCAGAGCTTTCAATGCTAGACTGTCAATTATGTTTCTTAGTAACTTTGAGTTATTCCCCTTCCCTATACAAAATTAACAATGTCTACTTTGCTAAATTATTATGAAAGCCAATGGAATACTCCAGTACTATATGTACAATTCTGTCATCTTCGGGACCAATAATGTTAATATCCTTACTACAAGCTATTCAGTTTCTTTATGTTACCTTATTTAGATAGGAAATGGTGGTGGGTACTGCTATAACCAATGCTATCCCTTACTACACCACTGGAAATTTTCATTATTTGGGAATAAGTAAGACAAAATAATAGCTGCCAATGCGTAATCAATTGAGAAAACATTCAAAGTTTATCAACTAATTGCAAAGTCGCTAAAATACTCAGCTTTTTCATATTATAGTATCAACTAGCAATTCTCAGATGAGATAGAAGACAGCATGGAATAACACACTAATAAGCAGCCTTTAAATAGTATTTTTATGTACTAAACATTATTTCAAGCGTTTCATTCAAACTCATTTGATCCTCATAAGAACCCTGTGAGTTAAGTGCAAGCACTCGTCCTCTTTTAACCTATGAAGCAACAGAAGTAACTCACTGAAAGTTCATAGCTAGTACGTGGTGGATTCTAATGCTAGAGCCAAAGTCTGCACTTGTGACACTCCTCTCATTATTACAGCCCTCTATGTGGGACCAGAGTTTCTGTTCTAGCTCTCTAGGAACAGAGAGAGAAACGATAAGATCCACAGAAGTAATTTTCTTATTACAAAGCTGTTTAGAAACACAAACTTTAAACAATTTTAATGAAGACAGCTCCTGAAATAACATTTTTGGTATTAAGATAAGTTAAGGGAATTGAACCTAGTGCTCAGACTTAGCAGATTTTTCTTGCCCAGGCAGGACGCCCTTGAACATGATGTATAAGGACCCAAGCTAAGTGCACGTTAAGGATGAGATCCGGTGCATTCAGGGTGGTATGGCTGGAGACTTAATGCAAGTTTCAAAATAGACAAAGACCATCAAGAATTTCATGGTGTCTGGTAGTGTTTGCTAGACAGATTATTAGAAGTTTTCTTTTAAAGTTAATGAAACCAAATTGGAACAAAACAAATCGTCCTATAGCAGAGGTATGAGAAAGTAAGTTACATACAATACACGCACCAGGTTTTCTGTACTGAATACTGGAATAAGGCTTTTAATCCCTCACAAGTCTATGAGAAAGATGGATTAACACAATTTAAAGATGGGGAAAATGTGTGGTAGATGTGAGTTTCACACCCGGATCTGTTATTATCCAATGCTTAGATATCTTATTTCCCCTCTTTTATCTTCACACCTGCATTTAGTAGCTAAAATTTATTCCACTTGCAAAGTGCAGTTACTCTTTGAGATTCATGACTCTGCAAAGTAGGTAGCACCATCAATCCTGCTTGCTGCCCTCTCTCCTCTAACACTGCCCCGCTGCAGGAGTCTGGCAGGTGTGATTCAAACATCTTCTGTGAGCCGGAGATTAAAGGGAGGGCAGCCGAGTAGAGACGGAACACCCGTGCAGGATTTCACACTTGTTGAGGAAGCTAAGACATCCTTTTGGCAGGTCTCTACATGATGGTGAGGTAGATAAAGACTCCCAGTCCCTCTAATCCCCTCTCTCTAACCTCCCTGCAGTTACTGACTAATAAGAGATACTGTTCCATGGCTCTGGTGCTACTACACATAAAAGCAAAGGACACTGGTATCTAATATGAAGACCATGCCTCCATTTCAGAGGAATTTTGATTATTTTCCTTCTTTTCCCACCAATGAATGTTTTTATTACTCACAATAAACAGAAAGAATGGAGAAAAATATTAAATTAAAAAGATAATTGTAAGAAACTTGTGATATAAAAGCATGAGGGATGCGTAAAAGACATTAACAGACAAAAAACTTTAAGTCTGTATATTCTAGTCTGGATTTGTTATGATTTAGAACACTATAAAATAAAACAAAACACAATAAAAATAAAAGGATAAAATGTTGGTTAAGAAAACAATGTTCTTGGGCCAGGGATTTAGCTCAGTGGTCCCAGCACCTGCGTTGCAAGCACAAGGTCCTGAGTTCGATCCCGGTAACCACATACAATGCTGGGCGTGGTGACTCACGCCCACCAGCCATCAATACCACATACCACAGTGCCAGGTGTGGTGGCTCATGCCTGTAATCGCAGCACTTGGGAGGCAGAGGCAGGAGGATTGCTGTGTTCAAGGCTTGCCTGGGCTACATAGTGAGCTCAGGGCCAGACAACTACAAAGCGAGACCCTGTCTCAAAAAATTAAATAAATAAGTATAGATAGATAGATAGATAGATAGATAGATAGATAGATAGATAGATAGATAAGAAAACAATGTTCTTGGGCTGGAGGGTTAGCTCAGTGATTCCGGCGCCTGCCTCGCAAGTGCAAGATCCTGAGTTCACTTTCACTTTCAGTGAAATTGTAACCAGATTCACACTTGGTCTTCACCTGACTGGTTCTCAATCAGGGAGTGCTGATGTGGTCCCAGAGGGAGAGACAGACTGCTCAACTCTCAGGAAGCATTAGTACTTTGCATTGGCCAGGTAACAGCAAAAGCTTATATGATTATCCAGCACAGTTAGATATATTGATGTTTAATATTTTCTAGAAATATCCAGGGAAGGGTTATTCCACTTGAATTATGACTAAAATACAATGTGGACAATAATACTCAATATGAATTGCATTTACCAAACACAGTCCTAGCTGGAACTGATTCCTTATTTATCCAGAATGAGACTTGAGAAAGAATCACCGTCATAATGCATGGGATGTACGTCTGAATCATAAAATAGCCCATCTTCCGTCTGAGATGGAAATAAACTGTCATAACAATGTATTCACCTACCACAGAAACATGAAAAAAGAGTGCATTATTGGTTCTGTAGGCAATTATACAAGTTTCATGATCGTATTTCAGACTAACAAACAATATTTTACATAAAATAATTGTCTTTTTGCCTAATACAAAGAATGATAACTGTATAGATTTTTAACAGGGGGAAAGGCAGATATGACATTGCCCACCATTACTTCAGGAAGTAATGATGCCTTATAGCCATTAAACAATTAATAAATTGGACTATAACTTTTAAAAAGTGGTTGCAGTGATTTATACTTTGAAGTTCTAATGCAAATCAGCTTTAATTTTCAGCAATTCTTGAGAACAAAACTTATCTAACTTATAGAAATCATTCAAAATGGAAACATACATATGAAAATCTAAGCTTTAATTCTGAAAAGCAGAAATTTCACTTATACTTAAATTATGTTAAAAGGCAGAAGAACATATCCTTCATACATATTTCTTACACATACATACACAGGAAAAATTATTTAATTTTAAAGAAAGTGTTACATTTATAAATGCTACAATATGAACAAAAATACAAGTAAACATGTATAACACAGAGGCATAACCTAGACAGCTAATAAATTAAACCCTAAAAATTTTGGTGACCATTGACAAATATTTTTATTCTTATATCTGAACAAAAGCTTTTTAAGATATTATTTAGGAAGCGATGGTCTCGTTCAGACTATGAAGCCATTCAAAAACCTCAAAACTTCCAGATGTGTTCCATCCTACTTGCAGAATGGAAAATGAGTATCTTTGAAAAGAATTTTCCTGAGAAGAAGACAAGTGCCCTGGATGGTTTCATAACTGACATGAAGAGGGTGTCCCTGAAATGGTGATAGTCGTGACTGGTGTTCGGAAAACAAAACTCATGTAATTTAAAGGACAGAAGGAACAATGCTGACTTCATGACAGTGTGTGGATTAATACAAAGCAGATTAAGCAGAAGAGATTGTAGATTAAATATTTTTAAGAAGAGCTTGTTTATTAACTTTATTTTTCTTGGTGAATTTCCCCTCATTTCACTTTGAGTTTGAAACCAGTTTATGAGGTATAATTGGCCCCAAAGCACTGTAAATATTTAATGTCTACAACTTGTTAGTCTGAACCTAAGTATTCGTCTGTAAAACCGGCACAACTATCTGTATTATAAAATTGCTCATTAATTCCAAGTTTCTTCCCATTTTTAATTTATTCTTACATAAGAATATCTAATGTCTATCCTCTTTAAAATTTTTAAGTATTTAATCTTGTATTGTTAATAATGCATACTATCTCTAGGACATTTTGAAAAGGTCCCATTTAATGAACCAGAAAAGGAATTCTTTTTCACATACTAAATATCTTTTAGAAATATTTTCCTGGACAAGTAAGAGGAAAGCGCCCAAAGAAGGCAAGTGCATAGTTTCACAACTAATGGGAAGAGGGTATCCCTAATTCTCAACTTCCCAGCTACCAGAACTGTGAGAAACAAATGTCTGTTCTTTATTAACTACTCTCTTTGGACAGTTTGTTACAGTAGCACAAATGGACTAAAGCAGCTAGCATTAAAATTATTATTTTCCTGATGATATGGTACATCAGAACACTTTGACAGTAAACCACCACCGGGTGACTTTTCCCAATTAATATGAATAAAACTGAATCCTATGATTCCACTCACATTCTAAAGCAAGAATCATAGATCATAATCATGTGTGACAATTTTAGTGTCTACCCTCACTATATTTTGTAATTAACATTTATATTTTACTTTTATCCTAGAAAAAAATGGAGAATGTAATTTAAAATTGGGCAAGACAAAATTTTTCAGAAAATACCAAAAAGCAAAAACAAAGAGGCTCAGAGTTCTTGCCTTATACTTTTGTTGAGAATAGTTTTAATACATTTGACAACTGATTTTTGCATCTAAATAAAAAACTGATTCTCTTCTCACATCTCACCAACTCAATTTATTTTAAACTGAAATAAGATTATAAATATAAATAAAGAAATTCTGAGCTGTGGTTTATGCATCAACTCTATTTCTGGAAATGTTTTCTAATTCCTCTGAAAATACTCGATATTTTAATGAAAAGGCCAGGATAGAACCCCATGGCCAAGGCCCAAAAGCATACCGCAATCAACCAGTAACCTCACCTGTAATGGACTTGAGAGTCTCGCTTGATACTGTTTGCCCAATCAGGTCGTACTGCACCAAGCTAGAGGACTCCTTTGGCACTTCTACCGATTTCTCAGGACCCTTTGTCCAGGTATAAATCATCTCAGTCTTTGGATATGCATCTGAATGAGACGAGAAAATGGGGCTGGTCAGGGCTTTTTTGTGTCAGCATTGACGATTAACACAAAAAAGTGTAAGGCATGGCCAAGGAAGATGGAATAAATGAAAACAGTTTTCATTATGTTTTATTCAAACATGCTTTGTGATTCAGCAGGATTTATTGGTTTTGTGCCAAAGAATTGAAGAGACTAAAACTGAGGCATCCACAAGGCTCCATGGGCATCAAGGCACTTGGCCATGTTTCCACATTAATAAGCTGAGCAGCTGAAAAGCAGATGCATTAAGCCCCCAAACAGTACTGTCGAACTCCTACTGTTTTCATTTCTCTCCCCCAGTGCTTGACCAATACTGACTTCTCCCATCCTAAAGCAGCACTGCCATTTAGACATGGACCAGATGCTCCCACCAGCAACACAAAACAAAAACACAATCTACTAGTGGGGTGGCTCTCCAGGGGTCAGCGCTTCTAGACTCAGCCTTTGGGCAATACTGAGGCAGTTTGGTGGCCACTCTGCAGGGACGACTGGCTATTCTGCTTGTAAAGCTCTCCGGGGAATATAATTACACAACCAGTTCCACTACCTTTAAACTCTTACAATCAGTACATTTTCCCTTCTGTCTTCAACAAATCCTTCCCAGTGGCAATTTAAGCCCATTTTCTATTATTTTGTGTTTCGTGCAAATGGAAACCAGCTGCTTGCCTACCAGTCTACCCAGAACAGACAGCTTCGCTCATACACAAATAAGTTCCAAAGAACCGAAATGAATTTTGTGTCACTGCTTCCTTTCTGCTCTCTACAAACCTTCCTAAAATGGCAGAACATAGGTGGTCCACAGTGGCATTATTTAATTCTACAAAAGAAATCAATAGTCAGAGATTTTCTTTACAAATGACCTTGCAAAGCAAACTATGAAGCTTGTGTTGTCATTTAGTATCACACAGTTATGTGTCAGCATTTATCTCCCAGGGTCTGTTCACACTGTGTCATCTATTGAAAGTCCTGGATACTGTGTTCTTGTCCACAATATTTTAAATCGGGTATCCTTATCTTGGCTATCCTACCTTGCCAGAATAGCCTTTTTCTTTCCTAGTTTTTCTCACCCTGAATTAAAAACAGAGTGTTTTCCTCTCTTCAGAAAAACTTAGGGTTCTTAACTTGCCAAATATGATGTGCATCTCTTTTTAATTCCCAATCGAAAAACATCAGCTTCCAAAATGTGAGTTCTTTGTTTCTATACAAAGCGTGATTGAGCATCAGCTATGCTCAAGCCACTCAGAAGAGTGCTTTTTATGAGATGTAGAGAGAGTACAGGGAGCAGAAAGGACTTCCTCCAGACCAGAACCACCTTGTGTGAAATCTTGTCTCACTACAATGGTAGGTTAATTTTGGCCCCCGAGAGATCATGCTCTTTGTCTACACATTTTGCCTGTTTTTATCTTCCCTCATTAAATCATCGGTCAGACAGCAAATGACTTTCTCTAGGTCCAAGTTGTCCCTCTGAACATTGTGATTACAGGGGTTATAAAAAGACTGGTGGCTGCCGATTCTCATTAAGTTAAGCAATGAGCAGAGAGAGCAGCAGGCAACAGTTTCACAATCAGTACAGCGATGAGTCTGAAGCACTAGTAAAAGCCAGCATCTATTTTTGGTAGGTTCTGATTGAATCGCATGTTGAGGCAGACCTAGAAGAGCAATCACGTCATGCTGCCATCTCAGAGCAGGGAGCTTGAGGGAAGGAATCTCTTGTTCTCTTCTCCTCTCATCTCATCCTCTCGTCTTCATCTTCACAGAATTTCCCACTTACTCCTTTAGTAGCATCCTGCTCTAAATCACTGCTATCTTTGCTCGTACTCAAACAACAGACTCCAAGTCTCCTCTACTTTTACTCCTATCTACAACTCATTCGTCGTAGAAAAGGTAAAGGGAAATCAGGAAACTTTAATCAAAAAGGGCCACACTTCTCTATAAAAAGACTTTCAAAGACTTTCTGTAGTATTTGGATGAATCTGAACTCATTACTGTGATCTGTGAGGGACTGTGTTTTCTAGCATGCCCACCTTCTCCTATGGTTTGGTTATGCTTCCCCCACATACATGGCAGCTCATGTTGTACCTGCTTTACCACATAAGGAAGTCATGAGCTTTCTTTAGCCTTGTTCCAGGCCTGCTATGAAGATCTTTACTCACAAGAGAAACAAAGTGGCAAAAAAGAAAACAATGGTTTGCACTTTCTGTGATACATCGTCAACACATAGAGTTCAGATGTATCTAAATTTCACCACTGGCCACTAACCTATTAATTATGACTCAGTCTACTTGGGGTCTCTATAAAGGTATATTTTTGTTTCTAGACAGGGAGTTTTAACTTTCTCCTCTTAAAGTGTTAGTTACTAAACAGTCTCCTAAAAGTCGTACCTTGGATAATTTTTGTCGTGAATCATGACTTTCATGTTGGGTTATGAAAAATCAAAAATACATGTAAATATCACCCAGCATGAAGTAATCAGAAATTTGAACAAAATTATTATAACTTACAACTGCCAAATTTCAAAGGGCACGCATGACCATCCATGGGAAAATCCACCAATCTCATAGGACACTCCGCACTTATAGTGAGTCTATGATGGAAAAATGCAATTAAATAAAATTAACCCTTCATTAAAATTAACTTTATAGATTCTCAAACTGGGAAAATGGAAAAAAAGGAAGAAAGAAAAGGAAAGAGGGAGGTAAAGAAAAAAGAAAGAGAAAAAGGCTAGGACAGAAAAAGAAAAACATGATTACCTCATTGTATATAAAATAGTACCATTTCTCATAATTCTAAAAAGTTTATTTGGAGCTGTCATATTATGTGAGACAGATTTCTTTCCATTCCTGAAGAAAGTATCAGGGGTCCAAACTTTCGTTACCATCATATTATTCAGTCTCAAAATTTCAATAGGCCCATCATATTTTAGTCTTTTGTCAATCCATGTCTGTCTGAAGAACACATCCATTGTATATTCCTAGGGAAAGTAATGTATGACCTATTCAAATCACAGGTGACCACACATATAATGTTAAAAAATACATGAAATTCTAGCCTCTTTCCTAGTCAGAGAAAAACACTATTCCAAATGAAATGACTAGAAGCAGAAATGATCTCAAATCAAAAAAGCAAAAAAAGATTCCCAGTAGATTATGCCCATTTTGATCCCTTCAATTTTTACATTCATAAGAAATAAATTAACACAAAATTAGTCATTCAAAAATAATTACAGTAATTTAATATAACTGCCAGCACCAGGTAATTATAGTAGTGCTTTACTTTAGACCAGATAGCAAAAATTAGTGAATGATACAGTGTATAATTAATGATAAAATTGTAGGCATGTTTTAAGATGAAGATGTTTAAAAGATGAATTTTGTTCACAAAGTTTATTAAAATTAACCCGAGTGTCAAATCATTAGGATCGTAGGGTCAAGAAAAAAATAGGTTTCCTGCATTTTAAATAAATACATTTAATATAACAATGCTACTGGATGATTGAGTTTCTCTTCACCAGATCTTGGTGAGCTAAGCTCTTTAAGTAGGACAGAGGGAAGAAGAGAAGGAAAAGGGGGCAAGGGGTATGTGCAGAAGCAGTTGGGCTAAATGAAGTATCACATTTGATTAGGATTGTAATACTGTATATATGCTTAGTGCAAGCCAAAACTAATTACAATTCCTAATTTTCTACCCAATAATTTTCCAAAGCAAAAAAACTACATCCAAAAGTTGTGCTATGAAACAAATAACAGGAAAATTCTTCCTTTTAATAAGGATGACCCCTTCGAGAGATGCAGATGAAAACAACACTGAGATTCCATCTTAATCCACAAAGAATGGCTGCTATCACAAAGTCAACCAACAACAAATGCTGGCGAGGCTGCAGGGAGAAAGGAACCCTTCTCCACTGTTGGTGGGAATGTAGACTGGTGCAACCACTGTGGAGATCAGTGCACAGTTTCCTTTAAAAATCTAGGATTAGAGGTTCCAGTTGATCCTGCTATTCCTCTGCTAGGTATATGCCCAAAAGAATCAAAAGATGCATATCACAGTGACATATGTGCACACATGTTTATAGCAGCTCTGTTTGTGATAGCCAAATCTTGAAAACAACCCAAATGCCCATCAACTGGAGACTGCATAAAAAAAAGATGTGACTTTTTAATAAAATCTACTATTACTCTGCCATAAAGAATTATAAATTTGAGTCATTTATACTTAAATGGACATACCTTGAAGACATACTCATAAATGAAATAAATAGGTCACAGATGAGTAAATACCATATCTTTTCTCTGGTGTGAGAAATGAAGATGTAAATGAGTTCTAAAATGTATGATATATGATGAAACAGAAAATACTCAAAGGGAAAAGGGGGTGGGGTAAGAAGGGAAAGAAAAACTTTGATGATAAAAAAGGAAGCAAAGCTTATGTTATATATGGGGCAAACGGTTTTAGGATGGGCAGGGAATGGGAAAAAAAGAGAATTAAATTGTATCACGTACTGGTAGAAATTCTCAGTGTCGAGTGTGCTCATGATGTGTGTATAAAATGTCCCAATAAAATCAATTTAAAAAATGAATGACCCTTAATAAATATTTGAATAGTTATAAAGCTGAAATGCAAATTCAGTAACTTTACTTCTTATAAACTTTTAGGTTTAATTTGCCCATTTTCTGACTTTCTAACTTTGTGTGATTGACAAAAAAATAAACGTTAATTGGCCGGGCGTGGGGGCTCACACCTGTAATCCCAGCACTCGGGAGGCAGAGACAGGAGGATTGCTGAGTTCGAGGCTTGCCTGGACTACATAGTGAGCTCAGAGCCAGCCTGAACTACAAAGCGAGACCCTGTCTCAAAAAAAAAAAAAGTTAATTGGCTAATTGGCTCTACTCTGGCATGCTTTCCTCAAACCTCAAAAGGTACATTAAGTTACTCAAATACTTACCATTTCAACATCAGAAACAGGTCCAAAGCTGGTAACATAGATGTCGGTTTTCACTTCTGTGACAGGACCTTGTAAAAATGAAGTAAATAAGTGTGAAAAAGTAATTACAATTTTACAGCCTAGGCGCGTTGGGTAATTAGAATAAATACACATAGAAATGGCACTTTTACAAGCACTTTAAACTTTCAGCCGAAGTTATGTATCTCTAAGAAGAGTATAGACCAAAATACAACTAAACTAGGAAATGCTTTCTCCTTAAAGAGCAAAAAAATACCCCAATAACTTATCACGATTCAAAGATACATCACCTCAGGGCACTGGTACAATAGGCAGTGTACGGACACAAAAGCTTTTAGCCTTTGTGATTTTTTTTATAGCCTATCATCTGACTGTCATCTACAAAGAGGTGAGCTATTAAAAGAGGAAACATGGCCAGAGGAGTAAAGAGGAGAAAAACCATAATGGTAGCAAGGAATGTATCGTCAGAGAATTGAGGATTCTGGTAAAGAACTTTAAGAATGGTTCATGTCATCTTTAACAATCCGCGTGCCACCCAGTGCTGACTGGGGTCAAACACAGCTGTCCTTAGAGACACCTTCAGTCACACTCTCCCGACAGAAATACTGTGGGATCTTTGGCAAGTTACTTAGACCCTCAACAGCATCATCTAGACCTGTCAGGGAAGAGGTTTAAAGGGATCTAATCTAACACAGTGACTCTCACACTCTGTATTAGTTCCTTTTAGTCTCATAATAGCCACTACTCAGATTCTCTTATTATCTAAGTAAATGAAGTTCACAAACAAGTATATGGGTTTCAGGGTAGAAGGGAAAGGGGGAGGTAGGATGACAATGTGGCTGACAGATTCTAGACGAAGGACTATTACCACACTCTGGGTTTAGGATGTTTAAATTCTGGAGTTCTGGAGTCCCAGTTTGCTCCAGTACTTTCTAGTTGTATGACTTTGGTGAGATCATGTATCTCCTTAGGTAAAGATTTTAATGAGTACTTGAAATAGTATTAAATGAGAAAGCAGACTGAAATCACTTTTCCTACTCACCAGAATGTGATGTGTATGATAGTAGTTCTTCGTGTAGATAATATTTTATTACTAAAAGAAAATTCAGAAATTATTATTTCCCCTTGAACATCATTTCTTCATTTAAGGTAGTTGAAAACTGCATGACCTGAGGGTACATACTCCATAATTGGAAATAATAACTTACTCTATCAAGTTGGAATATATCCTTTGGATACAGGGAAGAACATTGGATTTATGCCCCAAAAGACAAAAAGCAATTGGTATCACTTAATGGTCCAGGTCTAAAGTTAGCCTCATAAAAATGAATCCAAATGTTTCTCCCCCTAAAGCATGAAAGTTGAACCACACAGAGATAGATGGAGTGAAAATGAGAAAATTCTTTACTGAGTAAGTATCCTAGGAAAAACATGGCCTTCTAAAGTACAGTGAGAGAAAAATTGTAGGTCATGCCTATCTTTCACAGATTTTGCTTCTTTTAAAAAAAATCACTTTTTTTTTTTTAACAGAGTCTCACTTTGTAGTTCAGGCTGGTCCTGAGCTCACTATGTAGCCCAGACAAGCCTGGAACTTAGCAATCCTCCTGTCTCTGCCCCCTGAGTGCTGGGATGACAGGCATGAGTCACCATGCCCAGCACTGTATGTGGTTACTGGGATTGAACTTAGGACCTTGTGCTTGTGAGGCAGGCTCTGGAACCACTGAGCTAAATCTCCAGCCCAAAAATTACACTTTTAAAGAAGAGAAGTTAAACAAATTTTCATTTGAATGAGGAATTGGATAAAACAGAAAGAGGTAGCAAAAACGTCATTAAAGCCAAATTGTTCTGGAATTAGATAATCCAGGAAGCAGGTAACATGTGCTAAACCCTAGAAGACAGCAGTTTTATTTGAAAAAGTTCAAACATGTAACATGTCACTGTGCTAGTTCGTTAAGGACAAAAAAGCAGAAATACTTTGTCCTTGCAAGTCAGGGCAAGGGGGACACAGAAGACGCGACAAATTAAGGTTGATCACATTCTGGCAAATGGACAGGATTCCTGAGAAACCAAGTTACTCTGAAAATCACTTTGAAGCTTAAGGCAGTAGTCCTGAAATTTTAACTATGTCTGAATGAGCTGGAGGCTAAATAAAACACTGAGCTGGACCAGGCTCCTGAACTTTTTGAGTCAGGAGGTGCAAGGTTGAGTCTGACGATTCGCGTTTCTAATGGCTTCCTGTGTGTGACTCTTCCGTTTCCTGTCATGTATAGACACAGACATGGTTGTTCTGTTTTCTAAAACAGTGTTTGCAGTACTGTGCCCTGTAACAGTTGCACCAGCTCCATGAGCAACAGCTACGTGCTAGACCCTGGGCCAGTCCCAGTGCTGCCAGTCAGTGAGACTGCCAAGTATAAATAGGAAAGACATAAAGGGCAGAAGGCTGTCAGGGGAGGGAGCTGGAAAGAGACTGAGAGACTAGGAAAGGCCCTGGAGATTTGTGTTCTGAGCTGCTTCTTCAAAGCAGTGACTTTTAAACGGAGTCTAACAGGATAAGCATGAGCAACTAGAAGAACCGGGAGAACAGGAGCTCCGAGAGAAAAACTGCAAAGGATAAAGGGTGACGTCAGGGAAGGGCTTTATTGTACTCAAGAAGTGGAAAAGAGGCCAGTGAGGCTGACGCAAAGCAAAGGAGAAGGGAGTGACAAAAAAAATGAAAGCCACGGAGAGAATAAAGACCCGAGTATTGTAGACAGAACATCCACCCCAGAGCCCACATTCTGAAAAGTGGCATCTTTTAAGCAAAGTATTTATAGTCGCTTTATGTCATGGTGTCTGCTGTTAAAACCACATAAAAAAGAGCTTGGAGGAATGCCAGCGAGAGATGGAGAGATGCATAAGGAGATTGTTGTGGGATAAATGGTGTTCCCAAATTCACTTGCTGAAGTCCCAACTCTCAGCACCATGAAATGTGACCGTATTTGGAGACAAGGCCTTCAAAGAGAGGCCATTACATCAAAATGACATCACCAGAGTGAGCTCTAGTCCAATATGACTGGGGCCTTTATCAACACAGGACATTAGGACACAGATACACACCTAGGAAACACCACATAAAGACCTAGAAAGATGATTGTCTCTCTGAGCCAAGGAGAAAGTGTTTAGAAGAGGCCTCTTGTTGACTTCTTGATATCTCCACAATTGTGAAAAAAATTATGTTGCTATACCAGCTGGTCTGTGACACTCTGCCGTGGCAATCCTAGCAAGAAGACAGAGAGCTTATTTTTTTCTTATGTTCTCCCCCACCCTGGGTTTTCTCTCCTTCATATTCAGGATAGCTCTGACTTCGCTTGTAGACTGTGGTAAAATTTTCAATTTGCATTTTGAAATCATGGAGAGGCCACCAAGGGATTGAAGTAAGGAAATTATACGATTAAATTATTTTTTTCCAAAATCATTCTGGCCGACATATGGATAATAAATTATAGGGAGGCTAGAACAGGAGAAAGGCTCTTAGAAAAGGCTGCTGTCCTAGGCAAGCCGTCAGATGATGGTGGTTTGGATCTGGGGATGGCACGGAGGATGGAGAGAGGGCACCTATGTGTGCAATTGCTTGTAATTGATCAGATTTTTCCCAAGTACAATGAACAGAAATATAATACTGTTCACTGAAGATCTGTGATGCCCCAAGTACAGTACTACGGTCTTCCCATGTACTTTTTTGTTTGAACCTCACCTCCAAAGGTGGCACCTCATGAACATTTTTAAGATCTAGAAACAGTGGGCTGGAGGGTTAGCTCAGCGGTTCCGGCGCCTACCTTGCAAGCGCAAGGTCCTGAGTTCGATCCCCAGTAACCACATATAATGCTGGGCGTGGAGACACACCCACCAACAATCAACACCACATACCACAATGCCGGGCGTGGGGCTCACGCCTGTAATCCCAGCACTCGGGAGTCACACACAGGAGGATTGCTGAGTTCACGGCGGCTTGCCTGGGCACCAGTGAGCTCAGAGCCAGCCTGAACTACAAAAGCGAGACCCTGTCTCAAAAAAAAAAACAAAAAAACAGATCTAGAAACAGCTCACAGAGGCCAAAAATCAGGCTGGGGATTTAGCTCAGTGGCACCGCACCTGCCTGGCAACCACAAGGTCATGAGTTCAGTCCCAGTGCAAGGCTAAATACTATATGCCAAAACCAGAATTCTGACTCCCTTGCATTATTCTCCGAAGCGTGTTCTAGCTTTACCTAACTATATTATGTCACAAGTTAATAAATTAATACTTAACGTTTAACTAAAGATGAAATTTTATATGTGGTATTAACATGCTCTATCTCCATTTCCTGTTTTGCTCATGAGCTGTTTCTGGCCTATATTCCTACAGCACTTTCTCTGCCTTTCCTTTAAATCTTCCCTCAGCCCCCGTGAGCAGCCTTCGGAGCCATCACAGCAAAGGTGAAAGCTGTATCCTCTCTGAAGTCCCAAACCAGCATAAGGCTTTGCACAAACGAGGTGCTGCATAACTACGTATTTCATTATGTATCTAATATCATCTCCGTAGTGATTTTAAACTCCCTCAAAAAAAGAAAAATTAAGATTCATTTGCTGCATCAGTTAAGCTAAAAATATCTCTTAATTAAAGCAGAAACTGTGTCTTATTTATATTTGTATTCTCTCACATAACCAATCCCAAGTCTAAACTGTAATAGGTTGCCGATAAATCAGTTGTCAATGAATAATGGTCGCTATGCAATTAAAAATAATTCTTAGAGACGCTTCCTCTAATACTACTATTTAGGATGTTCAAATCAACCTTACTAAGAGCATAATTACATAGAAACCAGATCATTTTGAGCTTGGAAAGACTTCTTCCTATAATTTTTCATGCATTCGTGTACCATCAAAGACATCTTTTATTACAAAATCCTTCTTCTTTGGCAATAGAGAAATCTTGTTTTTATTCCTTTTTTCTCTTCTACCTTCTTTTGGGGGTAGAGGAGTATATTTTAATCCCACAAACATGGTAGATAATCTGAAAGGCAAATAAGATGATCTTCAGTAATTCTTTGAAAGAAAAGATCAAAATCAAATGTCTCATCTAATTTTGATTTCAACTTGCTGAGAAAGTGGGAAGGCTATTAATCATGTATCAGATAATTTCCCGCTGCTACTTTAACAGACAAAAACTTGGTTAAAAGATAACCCTATTTAATTTCACCTACAATAATGAGATCCAGTTTACTGTTACATCATGAGGAAGACTTAAGATGTTTTGCTGATTTTAAACTTAATCATCCAGGGGCTGGAGATTTAGCTCAGTGGTTCTAGGACCTGCTTCACAAGCACAAGGTCCTGAGTTCGATCCCAGTAACCACATACAATGCTGGGCGTGGTGACTCACACCCACCAGCAATCAATACCACATACCACAATACCGGGCATGTTGGCTCACGCCTGTAATCCCAGCACTCAGGAGGCAGAGGCAGGAGGATTGCTGAGTTCCAGGCTTGCCTGGACTACATAGTGAGTTTAGGGCCAGCCTAAACTACAAAGAGAGACCCTCTCTCAAAAAAAAAAACAAAACTAATCATCCAAACTGTCTCTGTAACAGGCACCTGACAAAACACTTCTGGGTTTTGACATCATATCTAGACCATGTACCCACCTACATATTACAAAATACTAATGGTGCCCAACATTGAAAAGACTTCAAATATTTATGAAACAGAACATCAACTAATAAAGAATAATAGGGAAAGAAATCACAAATTTTGTTTACCACTTATAAAAGAAATAGCTTTCTTGATTATTAAAGAACAACAGCTATTCATTGCTACATTTGAGAAAGCAGAAATCACTACAGAGTTCTGGAAGATTCTTTTACTTAAAAAATATTAGACTGGGGACACTCATATGATCGCTGTAACAATGCAGGTATACTTTGAAAATAAAGTCATTCCATCAAAAAAATAATGTATGGGAAAAATATGAAAGGAAGCATTTCACAGAAGAAAACTTCTCAAGGCCACACTGATTTGAAGAGATGCTGAAGGACATTAGGACACTACAGAAACCAGAAAGTTCAAGTTCTTTATAATAAAATACTATTTCAAGTATTCAGATGGACACATGGATGTGAATGTACACAACATGCACCACACACACACATATGCACACACATACATACACATATACACACACACACATACACACTTCCCTGGTGGATCTTAAGACTCATTTTAATTGTAAAAGGGAGTTTAATTTTGTAAACTAACCATGGAAAAACAGTTTAGCATTATCTTGACAAGTGAACTCCCACTTATACTAAGATCCAGAAAAAAAAAATCTATTCCTTGATATATATGCAAAAGAAACTATTGCACATTTACAGCAGGAAATTTGGGCTAGAAAATTCACAGTAATACAATCTTGGGAATAAGCAAAGGCTCTACTGCCAGTAGAACAGATGATTACTCTGCTCCCAATCAAAGGGAATATCACACAGCAGTCAAAATTACTGTTCTGTAACAATATGCGTTTCCGAGACCGAACTTTACCAATATCTAATTAAGCTATAAAAACATCAAACATTTCCTTACTCAAGGAAATTATATATTTTTTAAAATAGAAAACCTAAAATAATATTCAAAGTAAAGCTATGATGTGATTTACAAAGGATTCACAATGGTGGTTACTTTGATAGGCTAAGAAAAGATGGGGAAGAACAGAAGCTATCCTGGTTGTATTCTCTGTAATGGTTGATGATTCAATTGGACTATTTAAATACATGAATGCATGGATGGATGAAAAGAAAATTAGATGTAGGCTCATAATAATATGTCATGAAGCAAGGATTATTATTCAAGAATTCAATTATGTGCACCTGAAGGTTATTAGGAAAAGTGTTTAAAAAGGCAATACTAGAATATAAACTGGTAATATTTAATGATGCACAAATGCAAGCTTATGTATTTTATATGAAAAAATTAGCAACCAATTGAAATATTATCTAAATATTCACCAGTTCATTAACATCCTACAATGAGTATCTTAAAATGGCTATTTTAGAAAATATTGAAAACATTTCTTTCACATAGCTGTGTCCTAAAACCATAAAAATATATGGTAATACTAGTTCTTTTTGAAAAACTGAACATATAAGAAAGTAAGTTAACATTCTGAGTTTTATCTTCTCTTGTCTTCTAAAAGGAATCTTCCAGTTGTACCTTCCTTTCATTATAACATTAAATTGTCCTCTATTAGATGATTCCCAATACTGCACAACTATGATATTTCTGATCTCAAAACAGAAATAACCCTCCCTTTCTCTTTTCTTTCATATTAAAGCTTCTGAAAAAAATCTGTATACAGTTTTTCAAATTCTTTCTTCCTTAAACATTTTGCCTTCTATTACAACTCAGTTTTCACATTCAGGACCACTAAAACAAAATCCTCTTAATCCCATTTCTTTGCCTTTCTTATGTAATTTCTTTGTTCCCTGTCCAAAGCCCAAAAGAAATTTCTTCCATTCTCTCTAAAACACACCCAATCTGACTTCCCCACCCACTCCTCTTGCCGAGGTTGTACAATATATGTACACATGAAAAGCTAAATCTAGTTGTCAGTTTTAAGCTCATACCCTTCATGTTCTGTTAAAAGCGTTTCACTTCATTGAAAATGGTTCCTTTTTTTACTTTATTCCTTCCTCTCCCCCCTCTCTTGGTTTTCCTCCTTCAGAACCCACTTCAACAAGTTATTCATCTTAATTCTTCCTGGGACAGAATCCTCCTCTTTTTTCTCCACCTCCTAATATCAAAGATATCAGTCTTCCATATCACTCAACCCCCTGATGACTGCATTAGTCCTGAGACATTAAACACCACACACGTTACGTATCCATCACCTCTAAGTTTCTGGCTCACCATCTTTTGATATACACTAGGCATCTCACACTTAACATGCCCACAATGAAAATGGCTCAGCCGTGCTCCTAATTGCTTTTGCTAGGAGTTTGGAGTCAGCCTCAACAACTTTCTTTCTCCTATCTCTCATATCCCACATTGCAGCTGCCATCACTGGAGTGTAATTTCAATATACAGCCAGAAGCCAGCCATATCTTAGAGACTGACAAACTTTCCTGCTGCCAGTTTGGACAGAGAGTTCAACATCTCTGACCCGGACTACTGTGAAAACGCTGCGCCTCTGTCCTTGGTGCTGACTGTCTGTCCTTAACCCACAGTGGAGAGGAGCCTTGTAAAACCAGTCCTTTTGAAATCCCTCCAGTCATGTCTGATCTGACTCAGAGGACAGGAAAAGTCCTGTCCACCTGCAAAGCTTTACATAACCTCCTCTTTTTATTACATGGATTCCTTCCTATTCTTCAACCCTTCCCATGAGAAGACCTCACCCTGCATGTGTCTCACGTTTTTAACCCAAGTATGTTCATGTTCAAATATCATTTCTCCAGCGCCCCTTAACTCAAGTTAAAAATTGCAATTTCCTCCCCTGCTCTATATTCAGCAGTTCATCGACATCTAACACGCTCCATGGTTCATTCATTTCTCTTATTTTTTTTTATCTCTTCAACTCAAATAAGAGTTCATGAAGGCAGGGAAACAGCCAGTCCTCCCTACCCCTGAATAACATGATACCTGGTCACTTTCACAAAACAGAATCCAAGGAGGAGTCACACTATTTTTTCTTATATCAAAGCTCCCATATAAAACCAATCCTCAACTCTTTGTTAATTTAAACATCCAAAAAATATCTCTATAATCCACTTACACCCATTTTTACTGTATCTACCATGTTATTCCACACAACCATTGAACTAATAAAGAAAACTAACTACAAATACATAAACAAACAAATCAACGAATGAATGAATGGAAACAGAACTTTCTCCATGGTCCCTCTTGTTTCCATTATTGCTCTATGTCTTTTCCTAAACCTTTCTTTCTTTCATTTTCAGATGAATCACATTATAGTCAAAGTTACAGATTGTCAGTCCCTTCATTTAAAGAGCTCCAAAGTTTCCATGTTCACTAGAAGAACAATCTAAGCTCCTTTATGGACCCCTAAAAACTGTGGGGAACCATGCCTCTGCTTGCCATCTCAGCCTAATTCTGTAACTCTTGCTTCTGCTTTTTGGCTACATGCACACTGAGCCCTCTTCACTGCAAATGACACTGATTTTGGACTTTTGCACTGGCTGTTTGTATTTCTTATGCCTGAACATAACATTTGCTCTGTGAACTTCATGAACTCTTTTTATGCCTTTAGGTCTTAACTTGAAAGACATCCTTGAGCCTCATTCCTATGTGCATGAACTCTTCACCAAATTTTCTCTTTTGGATGCTTTCAGATCACCCCATAGAATTTTTATTTAATTATTTTATTTGTTTCTTGGTTATTTTCACCTCTCAGCACTACCTAGCTGTATAGCCTACAAGACTTCATGTTAGATAAGTATGTATCTTTATAACTTCCCAGTATTTCTGGTACAAAGTAGCCTCTCAATGCACACTGGTTAAATAAATAAATAAATAAATAAATCAGCAAAGCAGTATGACAAAGCAGAAGAAAATAAACTTTTATCTCTCTTTCTGTGGATTAGAAATGTTCATCTGTGGATTGTAAAAAATAGGGCCGGAGGGTTAGCTCAGTGGTTCTGGCGCCTGCCTCGCAAGCGCAAGGTCCTGAGTTGATTCCCGGAAACCACATACAATGCTGGGCGTGGAGACTCAATACCACATACCACAGTGCTGGGCTTTGTGGCTCACGCCTGTAATACCAGCACTTGGGAGGCAGAGACAGGAGGATTGCTGAGTTCAAGGCTTGCCTGGGCTCCATAGTGAGCTCAGGGCCAGCCTGAACTACAAAGTGAGACCCTGTCTCAAAAAAAAAAAAAAAAAAAAATATATATATATATATATATATATATATATTCTCTATGAATATTTTATTAAGAAAGCTACCAAACACCCAGAAATTTAATTTTTAGGTTGAAATACATATAGATTATTTGAAAATGTTGCAAGGAAAATTTGATTTGAGAGAAATATTCCCAGTTAACCTAAGTGAATACAAGTTTCCATGCTTACTTTTAAAATCTTAAATGTTAGTATAGATTGGAAATAGTTTTCATTTTAGTCTTTTGGAGGAAACATAGTTTTGCTTATTTCAAGGACTTACTTAGATTTAGGGTCATAGGTACATCAGGTATAGAGCATTTATCCAGCATGTACAAGGCCCTCACTTCAATTTCTAGCACCACACATACAAAAGGTAACAAAATGTATGTTCACAGAAGTTGACTCATGATAAACAAGATAATCCAAGAAGTGGACATAACAAGAGACCATCTGCATAACTAGGATTTGAAGACTTGGGTACAAATTGTGACCTCAATGATTACTAACTGTATGGCTCTGAGGTAATTCCTACCCTCCTCACTCATGGAGGTATGATGCCTCCTGCTTATGTCTTTGTGCTTATATAATAATCTTATTAAATAGTATGTATGAAAGTATTTTCAAAACTGTAGAGGACCATACAAATGTGAAGTCCTACTAAGTTAGTGGGTGGCCTTTTCATACATTCTGCTTCCATTCCAGAAAAGCTATGGAAGATGACCCAGAGCCACCGTCCATAACTGAAGTGTTCATCCTTCTACATTACATATACATATACATATATATGTACATAAGGTGTTATGGTGTCCGTCTAGCTGTCCTTCCATGGCCTCGTGTGCTCAGAGGCGAGGCTCACGGAAGGTGACTGAGTTACCAGTAGACTGGAGCAGACTGTTATAACTGTGGGTCTCACCCTGGAGCAGGCTGCTGGGCCCTAAACTGGAAAGATAAATCTTCCTCCTCAATACCTCCCTTTTCCCATGGCATAAGCACCTTTGTAAAACTTGTGAAATCTTTGAGCCAAAATAGACCTCACCTTCCTTAAGTTGCTTGTGTATTATATCTCAGTGACAAAGAAGAACCAAGACTTAAAACTGTGCAATCACACAATAAGTGGACAAAGTAGGAGAGCAAGAACTCCTATCTCCCAGTAGCTGTTACCCAGCTACGCACTTTGATGAAGTCGTATGACAGTACTTAAAGCAGGCAAGAACAAGAAGGGCCAACTTTCGGGCTTCTTCTGGAAGGGTTCACTTAGGTGCTACTTC
This sequence comes from Thryonomys swinderianus, assembly GCA_004025085.1. Taxonomy (NCBI): domain Eukaryota; kingdom Metazoa; phylum Chordata; class Mammalia; order Rodentia; family Thryonomyidae; genus Thryonomys; species Thryonomys swinderianus. The sequence continues at coordinate 33,385 of PVIC010011350.1, forward strand.
TGAGCAGGTGTGAGCCACTTCGGCAGGACAGGAACTGATTCACCACAGGCTGACAGAAGAACCTTCTCCCTTCAGAAGTCCCAACCGAGCCTCTCTCCACACGCCCTTCCCTCTCTTCTCACCTCTTCTCCTTTCCTTCCCCACAGGAGAATGTAGAGACAAGGGAGGGGACATCCCAGAGGGATGAAAAGATGAGAACCATCATAGTCCCTTTCATTTCCCCCAACGCAAGCTGTGCTGCTGAGTTAAAAATATGAAATTTAGTTTCCAAATCTATTTCAACCCCTGCCTGGCCTACTGAGCAATCACAAACTATCCAATTTCAATTCACATCTTTGCTTTTAGCTTTATTTTAAATGGAACACAGCAAACTTGTACAAACAGATAAAAAGTAAATGTTCCACAAAGAGCAGAAGAGGATTAAAGGATGCAGGAAGTCAATCCATATTTATAACGTCCTGGTCAGAATCTGGATTGTTTCCATCTCAGCTTTAGAATGGCAAACTTCCTGCAGAGTATAAAGTGCCACAGAAGGGATCAAACTGGTAGCACCCAGGTGTCTATGTCAATGCGATCTTTTTTTTTTTTTTTGGTGGATCAAATTCCTAATCTTATGTAAACAGATAATGCATTTTCTGTAGGTGATAATGAGTACTTCTCAGTCACATATGTGATTATATAGATTTACAAAGAAGCATCACTTCTAGAAAGTGAACCACATCCACCACAAATATTCGTGAGTGAAGTTGTGCACACACACACACACACACACTCCCTAATGAAAGCTTTAACACTGTGCTCTATTGCTAAATCTTACTAATTAATCAACTGCTAATCCTCAAAGTAGGGTAAATCCAACACAGAGGCTCTGAAAGCATCTCTGGTGAGTAATGCAGATTACTTGCCAATGACAAGTAAGATGACTAATAATGCCTTGGAGAGAGACAGCTGCATTACAGTTAACTAAAGTCCGGGAACGGTTTACACGGATTGCTTTCCATCATTTTAATATCTGTGGAATGGGACCGAGAGCATGATAAAAAAAAACATCCATCTGCAATGGGCCCGCGTCCTTTGGAATTATAATGTGCTTTATAAACAGACGGGAAGACCTCATTTTAACTTCCAATGTTTAACAATAAAACCGTATAGTTTCAGTTATAACTTTTCCCTTTCATTTATGTTCAGAGATATCCATCTTCTGATGAATATTTAAACTACATAGGAGTGGATACTTTTTCTTGAAATGTCATACTTAGAAACTCTGGGAAGTTCAATCCTTTTGGACTGATATAGTCTTAAACGGTATCACATCATCTGAAACGTCCTCCATTTTTCGATCTAAAGTGACAATCTCCTAACCCCTCAGAGAAGATCACGCAGTGGCAAATGACTCACTTCTCAAATGAAGTCTCTTTTTGGATCTGCATAACAGCAAACGCAGGGTGCAGCCGAACCACAGAGTAGCAACGTGAAAAGGACTGAGAAAGGCTTTCAGCCTTCGCATCCTCCTTTATCACTGTCAACTCGCAAAAATACTCAGTACACCTCAGTGGCTTCCATAACTTTCTCAATAAAATCAAGAACAAAATGGTTTGGAATTCAGAAGACCGGATCCCAGCCTATCCTTCATAAGCTACGTGCCCCCTCTAAATCCTTTCTCGCCCTCAGTGTCCTCATCTGTCAAACGAAACAAAGGACATGAGACAGACTACATAGGGGCACCAGTCCTACTCTCTCCAACTCTATTTTATCTCCAGTAACTCTTTCTAACCCGAGACTCCTCCTTCTAGCCGGTGAGAACCCCCCCTTGCTCCCCACTCACGCACTTCCTCCTTTCTCCCACCGTCGCTCTCTTTACGCACACCCTCAACAGGAAGCATCAGATGCTTCCTTGCTTCTAATATTATATAATACTCATCACATCACATGGTATCTGACACCATCCCAACCTACTTGGTCCTGCCTTTCAAATACACAACCCAACCCGATTCACATCTTCTCCTGCTGGACTTACTGGGAACTTGAACAGGTTACTTCACTTCCCAAGCCTTGACTTCTTTCTTTAAAAGAGGAATGTAGTGGCTTTCTTTCGAATTTATAAGAATTTGAGTAATGCCTGTTAAGTTGCCAGGTCTACATGAAAATTGGAGATAGTAAAAATATCAGTGGCTGTTATTACAGTTACAACTACTGAAGCTACAAGAACATCATAAGCTCCTTCTAGAGTCTGTGTCTCATTCTCCATTTATTTGCTGGAAGTAAGAATAATCAGTGCAGTGGGAGGAGCTGGGACTTTACCATCAGAGGACGTGGACCAGACTGTTTGTGGGACCCCAGAAAACCACTTGTCCTCCCTGAACTGCACTAAGAGGCCGTATGAGATAAGGAAGTCTGTCTGAAGACTTCTGTGAACTCAGTCCCCAGGACAAAGCTTGCCACATAGGTTCTGTGATAGTTGCAAAGGAAACACGAATGCATACAAAAGACAGCGACGGTACTGGTAATGGATAGTTCTCTATTCAATCATGTATAAACGTTTGTTGAAAGAAGAAACAACACTTCCAAACCCAAAGTCCTCGGAGGAAAACAAATGCCCCTTCCCCAAAGACAGTGAAACAGAACAGAACTGGGAAGGCCTGGGCTTTTTCCTAGCAGGGCAGGCAGCTCCGTGCCCCAGATTCATGTCCTAGGTACAGCTTTTGGCAGGCCCAACTCTTGGCTGAGGAAGGGACACGTGGAAAGACAGGGGACTTCATTTCAGCTGTCCCCAGAGCAGCCTGGTCTGGGCCAAGGAGCCAGATTAAGGAGAACTCCTTTCCCAGAACTCAGGCAGCAAGGCGGCTAAGCACCCAGTACCCATTTTCGACTCTGCCTCCTCCCCAGCCTCCCCCACCCTGCAGTCAGGTCCCGGAGGTAATTAGTGTGGGGGAGAAGCAGAGCGCCTGGGGGGCAGGGAGCTGGGAAAGTGCGGGTGGGGGCGTTCTTCTTGTCAAAGGTCTCAGTAACCGAGAAGATCGGGGTGGGGAGAGGGAAGCCGGAGGGGAGTGCTCATTTTTGCACGCAAGGTATACCTAGAGATACTCCCACGGACAGACAGGGAGACCGGAGAGGGACAGACAGGACACACTTGTGCTTTTGAAGCAACCTTACCCCCAAATCCAGGACGCAGCCTGTTGTCATAACCATCGAGCAAACTGTCCAGGATGCGGGTAAAATTTTCCGGGCACAATTTCTCCTCCTTTCCGTTCTGTTCTGGGGATTCGTTTAAACTGTAAAAACAAACAAAAACGGAAGGAGGCGGGAAGGATTATTTTAAGAAAGCATCCAAGAACAGGTGGAAACAGGTTTGCCTTCTAGGGAAAGACTCCTTTGCCCGGAGCTAGAGGTAAACCGGGGGTAGAACGGTCTGAAATGCGCACCCCGGGTGAGGGCAGCTGCGCCCGGTACCCACGCGCGCTTCAGCCCGCGCCCCCGGGTTCTTCCCGGTCACCGCAGAGCGCGGCTTCAGCCCGTCTCGCGGCAGCGAAGGCAGGAGGGTCTAGTTCGCTCGGGAGGGAGGGGCGGCCCGAGGGCGCGGGGCGCCGGCCACTTCCGCACCCTCCCTCCGCCCGGACCCGGACTCACCACGCCGCCAGGCACAGGACCTGCAGCAGCGCGAAGCTGACCCTGGAACACAGCGCGGTCGCGGGCACCTTCGTGGCTGAAACCATCTTCGCAACATGCCATACTTCCAGTCTGTTCACGGCGCCAGGCTCCCCAGATGCCCTGAGCGGGGTGCGAGGTGAGGGCTGAGCGGCTCCGCGGCGTGCGCACACTCGCGCTCACACTCGCCCGCGCTCACACTCGCCCGCGCTCCGCCAGCCCGAGCCGGTGGGCGTGTGTGTGCACGCGGCCAGGGGAGGCGGGCTCTGCCTCCGCCCCCGCCTCCTCCCGGGCTCCGTACGCGGCCCCGCTCCCTCCGTGCCCGCGCCCGCGACGGTCCAGGGGACTTGGGCGCGCCGGCGCCCAGACGCCACCAAGTGTATTCCAACCTGTAACTCCGCGCGGGCGCGAGCTCCCGCGCCCTCCTCTCCGACGCGGCCCCGCGCCCCACGCAGGCCCTGCGCCCTGCACCCCGGCCTCCTGCGCTCCCTCCCCGCCCATCCCTTCAGAGCTACCGCCCGGCCCCTCCTGGCTAGGCTGCGGGAGCGCCCGTTCGCGCCGTCGCCAGGGCCGGAGGCGGAGACGGGGCAGGGGGAGGCCGGGGCGGGACGGGGAGAGGAAGCCCAGTCCAGGCCCTTTCCTTGGGCCGCGGAGGCGGCGTGGCGGGAGGGTGGGGTGGGGAGGGGGCTGCGGAGGAGGAGGACGCCCCCTTGGTGAAGGGCTCAGCTCCCTAGGAAGCCGTAGCCCGACTGTCCGGAAGTGAGCCAGCGCAGTCGAGGAGCTGGCCAAGCTCTGGCCCTAAGGTGCCACCTGTCCACGTCCGTGCCCCCGGCCCACTCCGCTCTGCTCCCCTCCACTTTGCGACCCAGCCTTGTCCAGAGGAGGCCGGACCGGTCCAGAGCACTTGTATCCTGAGACCCATTTCTCTTTCAGAATGCAGTTGACCGTGGCCCACCCTTTAGGAAGAGGGTGGCCGGCCAAAGGGAGAGGAGGAGAAAGAAGATGCGAGCGTGGCAGAGAATCACAGGTTGAAATGGAGGGAGCCATCTCCATCTGTGTCTCAGAGGGAAGGCTAACACTCCACTCGGTGGCTGAAAAGTAAAGATAATGCCTCCAACGGAACTTTTTTTTTTTCTTTTTGAGACAGGGTCTTGCTTTGTAGTTCAGGCTGTCCCTGAGCTCACTATGGTGTACAGGCAAGCCTCGAACTCAGCAATCCTCCTGTCTCTGCCTCCCGAGTGCCGGCATTACAGGCATGAGCCACCATGCCCGGCACTGTGGTGTGTGGTATTGATTGCTGGTGGGCGTGAGTCTCCACAGCCAGCATTGTATGTGGTTACCGGGGATGAAACTCAGGACCTTGCGCTTGCAAGGCAGGCGCCGGAACCACTGAGCTAATCCTCCGACCCACCAACGGAACTTTTAAACCTTATTTTGACTTCAGTGGATGGAGCATCTGTCACGTGAAAACTTAGGCATATGGAACTTTCCAAGGGTTGGATCCCTGATCTAAGTCACTTCCGTGGTGGATCCCCATTTTCTGTTTAGAACGTGAATGATTTGTTCAGATTTTGTTGGCTAGTTGGCTGCTGTGACATGGAAACATTACCTTACTTCTGGGTTTGGGGTTTTTATTTGCTTTGTCTCCTGGCTAAAGTTCTCTTGGAAAAGGAAGCCAAAGGGGCCCTGGGTGTAACAGTGAGAGGAGCTCTAACTTCTTCTGCAGCTTCTATTGGTGCCTTCATGAAATTTATAATACTTCATCCTGATTTCATCTGTACATTCTACTCTCATAGATGGTAAGCTCTTTGAGGCCCAAGGTGGGGAATTTTTGTTCTTTCATATTTATGTCTGTTTACAGTGTATCGTATTTCACAAATATTTACCAAAGGAACAATTAAAACAATGGATCACTTGCTCTCAGCTCCCTCTGAATAATTCTAATGAAGCTGAACCTCTTGTTTAGGGAAAAAAATAATTAAAGTGCTAATGTATCCCACAAATATGCCAGGAAAGCGCTTGTCCCCACAGATTGTCCTCATAAAATCTCACAGTACATTAAATTGTTGTAATATATCTTACAGAATTTCTCCACTCTTAATATTTCCTACACTTCCTAAAACTGATGAGTATTTTTCCTTATGATTTCCAGTTAAAAGTATACATATTAAAAAATAGCCTTGGAAAAAGGTTTTGTATTTTTTTTTCTTTTTTGAGACAGGGTCTCACTTTGTAGTTCAGGCTGGCCCTGAGCTCACTATATAACTCAGGCAAACCTGGAACTCAGCAATCCTCCTGTCTCTGCCTCCCGAGTGCTCGGATGACAGGCATGAGCCACCCCGCCCGGCACTGTGGTATGTGGTATTGATTGCTGATGAGTCTCCACGCCCAGCATTGTATGTGGTTACCAGGGATCGAACTCAGGACCTTGTGCTTGCAAGGCAGGCGCCAGAACCACTGAGCTAACCCTCCGGCCCAAAGCTTTTGTATTTTTAAACAAACACTTTTTAAAAAAATTTCAGTTTCAAATATGTGAAACTAATCTCAAAACAAAATACAGCATTCCTCGCAGTCAGGCTATTTTCAATTATATTAATGTTGACCGATACATAATTTAAATTCAGCTGATGATACTAATGACATATCTCATTTTACTTTTATAATCTTTCACTTACACAGAACTATCTTTGTATTATTTAAGGAAGTTGCATGTTGCATTTTTCTGCCTGATATCTAAAACATTTTCTGTCAATGAGTCTATTTTTTTAAAAATCCAATATTCAAAAAAGTTAGTTTGCTTTAAAATTTCAAAAATCACTAAATATGCCATTGTTTTCTTTATAAATTCCTATTTGTTTCCAGGACTGTAGGGTAGTTTACCTGACTGTATTCTGGAGCAGAAATATGAATACGTTAAAGTTACATCCTTATATTCAATAATTTATTGATGGTTTTATTTGATCACATTTAAGCTGGACTCAAGTGCATTACCTTGTTCTGTTTGGTGAGTTGCAGTCTAGAAATTTAATAAATAGGTTCATCTCTGATTTGGTAGCATACAAATAGCAAACTGTTCTGCTGATGTCTTAATATGAACACATCAGATTTCATAATGACTTAAGAAATAAAGTGAAATGCAAGCTCTTCTAATGATGCTCATTTTTCTGTAGGACTGTTCATAACTTTTGTCACACTTTCAAAAACGACGGACAATTCTAAAGGTCTATGGTTTTAATACAATAGATGATGTATATAACAAAACAGATAAGCAAGTAAACCAGTATTTTAGATGTGATAAACATCTCTATTCCATTTTATAAGCATGTCCATTGTCAGGATCTTTAGGTGATTGTGTAAAATTTAATTATGTTTTCTAGATACTCAATCTTATTTATTGTCAATTTACCAAAAGTAGAGCTAGCTTGCTAAATGTAGGTTGGTAATAGATTGAATAGTAATTTGAAAAGGTTCAAACCATCCCTATTTATTTTTGGTAAATACTAAGCCACTTATCACCATTAGGGTTGGATAATGATGTAAAATTCACTTCTTTAAACTCTGTAGGCTTGTGGATGTAGACCCAGTTTAAACCTTTTCTCATTTAAACAGTTATTATTTTGTTAATTCACTTTTGTCACATTCATTTATAACTGAGAACTTATTTGATGCTGTCTAGTTATGCATTTATTTGTACTAAATGTTATTTGTGTGCCATCCTATTCTATTAGCTCATCATCTATTCATCTTTATCTCCATTTGTTATTGTGTACGTTATTGTATATGTGATATTATACAATGGGATGTTTTGATATGTAATTGTAGTAAAATTTCTATACTCAAATTAGCATATGAATCACCTCATATATTAAAGTATCTGCCAGCTTTCCCAGTTCCAGGACTAGAACCTGCTACCAGCGACGTCAAGGAGAGGTGTAACTTGGCTCACCATATAAGAGGTTTTAGTCCATGGCCTGTTGCTTTTAGGCCTATGACAAGGGGGAAAACATAAAGGTGGAAAGGCCTGGAACAGAAAAATATCCCTACATCATAGCAGCCAATCAGAAGGGAGACCGAGTAACAGGAATGGGGAGGGGACAGAAGTGGGTGGAAGCTTCCTTTCTCTTCTGTTTTTTCTAGATAGCAACATCGTAGCAGATGGGTATGGTGAAGCAAGGCTGCTCACTTCATGGTAGCCTGGAAGCAGCAGATGGCGTAGTGATAAACACCCTTTAGAAGCACTGCCCCAGGGACTATTGTCTTCCAGTTGGACCCTAACTCCTACCAGCACTTAGCAGGAGCCAGCCAGCAAAATCAGATGGTACCTGAGTCAGGAGGTGAGGATTAAGAAAAACACAAGACAAGGATGGGATCGGGAGGATCTCTCAATCAATACTGAGCAGGACCCTGAGTTTGTTTTTCAGTGCTCTTTTATAGTATTTCTAGCTAGAGTGCCCACGTGAAAGATTTTACAGTCAATAAGGTGAATAATAGCAAAACATCAACAGTTAGCACAATCTTAATTCACAGGAAATGCAGAGGTAAACCTAACTGCCAGGGAACCTCTGAGAATCTATGGAATGTGCTCTCCCTGCTCTTAAACTCCCTCCTAGGCAATTTGCAAGTTTCTTATGCTAAAGACTAGCTGTAACTCTCCAGGGCAGGTTTTTGTTTTAC
>PVIC010011351.1:0-35475 GCA_004025085.1 Thryonomys swinderianus
TCACTGCTGCGGGTAATCCTCACCCCTCTTGGCACAGCCCCATGGGACAACAACAGATAGAGATGATAGAGAGACACTATTGCAAATCTTCTTTGAGTACTGAGTGGTGCTACTGTGAATCCTCTTTGTATGTCTTTCTTTGGCTTCAAGTATCTTCATGTTTCCATTTTTGCTAATATTCATGTGAATACTTGAACATCTGATAATCTCCGGCGCTGAGTGCAGCTATCTCGTATCAATTTCTTTGCCTTGATAACTGTAGTTGTGTCTCGCTATATTCTTGATTCTATAAGTGAAGAAATTTACCTTTGTTTCACAAGGATTCTTCCTCCTTGCACTGTTTTTAATCTTTCAAGAGGCAAGAAAGTGAGTTGATCATAAGACACACTTGTTTTCCATCAGTTAAGGGATCATTGCTTTCTCACTTCACATCCAGACTTACAATCTCTATATATTTGTATTTAAATGTATTTAAATATATTTGTATTTAAATTGCTTTTTTTTAGGAGGGAGATATAAATCCTGTTGTTCCTTATTAGTTAGCATTGGAAGTATAAAAAGGTACTTTTATTGATCAATGGATTTTTCACAAGTACACTTATTTCTAAGGATTTGGTCACAAAAGATTGCAAAGTAGACAGTATGTATCAGCTAAAGGTAACACTAAACTTTCTAAGTTTCTCTATGAATATATTGAATATGAAGTACATATTTATGTTTTAATTTTATTAGTGCTCGTTAGTTGTGCAGAATTGTCAGTTTCAGTGTGCTCTGAGGAACATCCATGCATACTTTGATATTTTCTTTTCCCATTATGCTCCTCTTGTCTTCAGTTGGCACTCATTCTCTTCCTTTTTTCTCAGAACCTCCTTTTCATGCTCCTATAACATCTCCTTTCTTTCCTCTAAGTAACTATTTTATATTCCACCCCTTTGACAAAACAAGGATTATTAGGCTGAGTCTGGCTTACTATACTAAACATGAACCACATTTCTTCGTTTCTGAGTAAAATCCATCCTTTTTACATCGCACAGTTCTTCTATCTTACTATCTGTTGATAGGTAACTATGCTGTTTCCATATCTCAGCAATTGTGAATTGTGCTGGAATCAACATAGGTGTGTGTAGAGTAGTGGACTAAGCAGTTTTCTATGTTTTTTTTGGCATGGACCAAAGAGGGCATCCATTCATAACTTTAATTTTTCGAGGCATCTCTCCATGAGTTTTTATGTGGGTGCTCTGGCCTAGGCCCTCACCAGTAGTACAGAAGAATTTGTTTTCTCTTCATTCTCTCCAGCATTCAGGACCCGATATACATATAATGAGAGCTATTCTGATTGAGGTAAGGTTTAATCTCAAAGTAGTTTTGACTTTTGTTACCCTAATTGCTGCAGATGTTGAACATTTTCTCATATTCTTATTTATTATTTGTACATTTTCTTTTCAGACATCTCTGTTCAGTTCATTTGTCCATATAATTGTTGAGGATTGTATGATTTATTTTTATTTTTTTATTTTTATTTTTTAGGTGTTTGAGACAGAGTATCACTTTGTAGTCCAGGCTGGCCCTGAACTCACTATGTAGTCCACACAGTCCTCGAACTCATGGCAATCCTCCCACCTCTGCCTCCCAAGTGCTGGGATTACAGGTGTGAGCCACGATATCCAGTGAGATTTCTATGATGTTACATTTTGAGAACTTCTTTATATATTGTAGATGTTAACTCTGTTTGAAGATTTATTTTCTAATTTGGAGACTGTCTTCTCACTCTGTTGCTGGTTGCAGAATCTTTGTATTTTAATATGATCCAATTTGTTGATTTTTTCCTCTTAATTCTCATACTATTTCAGTAGCACCCAGGAATCCTTGTCCTATGTTTTAAACTGAAGTATTTTCTTTGCTTTCAAAATTTCAGAGTTTAAACTTTATAACTACACAAATCTAATTTCAATCTTCTATATGTTGTATTCATATGATTTTACTTTGTGTTTGTTTTTAGATTCTTTTCATTCATACAAGCATTATTTTACTATGGAAGACTGGAAAAATATAATCATAAATAACATCAGAAAAAATTTATGTTGTGTACACAAAATTTGTATAAACTCCTTAAAATATATTACTGTTTTAGAAGTAAGGATGAGCTCAATTCTCTACTGCACTTCAAATGAAGAGAAAAATCAATCTGTCACTAAAATATAGTACATGAAACGTTTCTTAAAAGTATCTACCACTGGGGCTGGAGATTTGGCTCAGTGGTTCTGGGGCCTGCCTCGAAAGTGCAATGGTCCTGAGTTCAATCCCCGGTAGCCACATACAATGCTGGGCATGGTGACTCATTCACACCAGCCATCAATACCACAGACCACAGTGCTGGGCGTGGTGTCTCAAACCTGTAATCCCAGCACTCGGGAGGCAGAGGCAGGAGGATTGCTGAGTTCGAGGCTTGCCTGGGCTACATAGTGAGCTCAGAGCCAGCCTGGACTACAAAGCGAGACCCTGTCTCAAAAAAAAAAAGTATCTACCATTATGAAAGTTAAATATACTTTTATGCCTTAAGATTATTAGGTACACCACTTCAGAGGGCAACTAACCCTCAGTACAGAGGTCCCTTAAAATATAGTAAGGGTAAAATAATGGGAATTTCTAGAAATATCTAAATTCAAACACTGTTTTTTGTTTCTTATATAATATGTAAAATAGAATGTTGATTTTCACTGGTTTTTGGCCGTTTAGAGGATAAATGCAGGTGAAGGTAGAGAGTAAACTAAGATAAATAATAATTGTGTTAATGAGAGGAAATAGTAAGTAAAATGGGGTACGTGGATATATTAGGAAAGCCAAGGTAGAAAGGCAACAGAATAGCATGATCAGCAAAACCAGATCCATACTGAACCAACATTTGAATCAAATGTAATGTAGGAAACTGCCAATACATGTTGTTCTCTTGTGGAATGAGAGAAGTTTGAATCACTGGAAGATATTTTCTAACTCACTTTAGGTTTTGTGGGTTTTTTTTGTTTTTTTTTTGTTTTTTGTTTTTTGTTTTTTTTCTGAGACAGGGTCTCGCTTTGTAGTTCAGGCTGGCCGTGAGCTCACTATGTAGCCTCAAACTCAGCAATCCTCCTGTCTCTGCCTCCCAAGTGCTGGGATTACAGGCATGAGCTACCATGCCCGGTCACTTTAGGTTTTTAATCAGACACACAGTAGGGAAACTCTGTTGTAGCTGATAAATAAGGCAAGAAGGATTTAACCTCGTAGTAAACACAAAGATTTCAGAGCCCCAAGAATTCACAGAAATCTTGAGGATAATAATAAACTTTCTAAAGATGTACGTATGATCCATGTCTTTCATGAGGCATATCAATCCCCATAGTATTCTTAAGAGGATGCTATTCCAATTGCTTCCAATAGAAAAAGAAACTAAATTTATATATTAAAATATTTTCAAATGTTCACACACATAATCACTGTTTAAAAACAGAACCCAGTAATAAATATCTTGTCCAGTGAAGTTCAAACCTGTACCCTTTTCAATATGCTTATCTGCCTATGCTTAAAATCCTGTTTTTAAATGTAATGTTAAGCTCAAAAATTTCATTATTGTCTTTATATATTTTGAAAAGGAAGTATACATTTTGATTGTTTAAAGACAATGCTGAATGATGTGACTGAAAAAAAAAAAAAACGAGCAAGATAGTAGTTCAGAATAGTTATCTAAAATCTACCACTAAGTGGTCTTAAAGTGCTGAAGATTACCATTCTCTTTCCTGATAGTGGTTTTATCAATGCTTTTCTTAAAATATGTTTCCAGAAAAGCATTAATTCAAAATATGCTATTTCACCAAAGCTCTTAACATCATAAAATTAAGTATGTTCTAAAAATGCTGCAAACTAAAGTTTCCTATAGAGAGTTGTAATGCAGTCACATAGCTTGTAGATTACACAAATCTGTTAAGATTTTAAGCCTGCTTGTTTTATTAAATTGTATCTGACATGCAAATACACTTCTTTTTGTCTGATCCCAAATCATGTGCACAATATGTTCAGTATAACTTTGTGAAACACTGGAGTACATTCTCTCTGAGAAATATATTGTAAGGAAATATCAAGAAAGTTTTCAGGATCTAGTTTTTATTTTATAATCACCCAGTATAAAAATATGTCTTTGGCTTGCCTGGGCACCATAGTGAGCTCAGGGCCAGCCTGAACTACAAAGCGAGACCCTGTCTCCAAAAAAAAGCAAAAAAAAATAAATAAATAAATGTCTTTGAAAAATGACAAAGACAATGGAGCCTTGGTTTCTCCAATTAATAGAGCTGCTATTACCTGTGCACCATTATTCAAGTAGAAATAATGATGATATAGAGCAGTAGATATAAAAGCATCTGGCACAGATATTTTGTTTTGTTTTAAAAGATTATATTATTTTCCAATGAGAATGAACACGCAAACACTTTTTTTGTGTGTGTAGTAGGCACAATTCTTTAAAAAGATAAATTGGAAAACATGTCACAGGTTTATAACTTTGGTAGTTCTTTTGTATTGTTATAAAAGATGCAATGAGTCAAACAGTCTCAAACTCATCTGTTTTATTAGTAAGATGTCTTCACAATAGTTATTTGTACTTTTGATGAGTTCACAAACAAGAGACAGGTCAGGAATTTAGCAGTCTAAGCTTGATGCACTGCCTTCAGTTACATGAACGACGAAATGTCAGTGATGACTGAGATGACAAATGACAACATGCATATTGATGAGCACTTGATGACATTCAATCACTGTCCAATAGTCTCTGTCATGTTGAAGGACAATACAGTCTTCAAACACCAGACCCATAATAGTAGTAGGACTGTCACCAAATTACTTCTACAGCATAAATGTCTCAGAACAGAGCCAAGGTTATGCCTAGCTTTGTGAAGGGGTGAATGACAGCTGCATATAGTTTACCTGTAATAAAGGGCAAAACCAATAGCCCTAAATTATTTTATACACATTATATCTGCAAACAGCATTAGTTTGGGCTTTTCAACTGAATTTAGTAATTAATCAAAATAATTTTTTCTCATTTTCTCTTCTTCATCTCCCCTTTCCTCATCCCTTCCCTATTTGTGAAGTTATGTAAACTAAATCTTTGTTTGGCTGATCAATCAATTTTATAAAGGTAGAAAGTCTGGCATCTATGTGTCTGGTGTTATTAGTTTAATAACAGGATGCAAGAACTGTGTACATAGAGTACACACTTACATACTAAAGAACTTATAACCTACATGGAATAAATCTAAAAATGTAAATACTTGACAAAGTGCTCAACAAAACAAGTAAGCCTGGAAGTGGACAGTCTAATCTGAATGCATATTGCTCATGAGTGTAACAAGAGATTTCTTCTGGCAGTGCAATATTTGCAAGTGATTGTGGATATGATGACTTTAATACGTTGAGCTGAGTGTTAAATTCTATGAAGAATATCTGACTGTGTTCCTGCCCTTCATTGTAAATGCAGAAATCTCAATCTTCAGTTCTTATATTCATTCCTTTTCTCTTGAATATTGTCATATAGTTTTCTTTATTTCTACACAAACAGCAAGTTATATCCCAGTATAAGTGGTTGGAACAAATGTACTTTCTGGAAAAAAATAATGTAAAAATTCTGATATTAAATAAAACAATGAACACTGCCTTAGGGATGAAAAATTAAAAATCTAAAATATTACAAAGAATTTACTTTTCTAAGTATTTATCTTAGCATAGTACCCTAGATATCTTGCCTATCATAACCAGGTTGAACAAATCAAGGAACAGAAACTCATTTTCTTATACTTCTGGGAAATAAAGTTTACAGAGAAAGGTGCCAATAGATTTGGCTTATCTAGAGCCTTTATCCTTATCTCCCCAACAGCCTGCTTTCCATTGTGTCCTTACATTTCTTGTGTGTGTGTGTGTGTGTGTGTGTGTGTGTGCTTCCATACCCTTACTCTTTCCCTTCTTACAATAACATAGTCCTATGAGAATAGACCCGAAGATATCATTTATTTAGTTTTATTTCCCTTCATTTAAAGGCTCTATTTACAAGTTCATTTACGATAAGAGTCGGGGCTTCTGTCTCTACTTTGGGTGTATAAATTTAGTGCATAACTCAGAGAAGAATGTTCCAACATTATAACGAAATGCTTGGTGTATTATCAGCTTAATTCAATTTAATTAGGTGAGTATTCAACATATATCCTACAACAAAGAATAAATGTCACTTATATCTTCTAGCATAGAAGCATACACAGTAGTTATTTTTTCTTGTTCAGAAAAGTAGAAGAGAATGTGGTAAGCAACTGTGTGTGTGTGTGTGTGTGTGTGTGTGTGTGTGTGTAAAACTCAGCCTTAGAAGAACTTAGTAATAGTTAAGAGAGAAAGTGGAGGCATATAAAATGAAGCAAAGAATCTTCTGGTATTGAATGAAGCCTGAATATAATTTTACTAAGAAAAACAAAAGTAAGAGTCTTGTGGTCAAGTACGTCTGAGAAAAGTTCAGGAAAAAATTACATGTTAATGAGACTTCAATAATAAACACTATAGCTTAGGAGTAAGTAATGAAGGGAAAGAAAATAATGTGATGGTAAAAAAAGGAAACAACACGTGCATATAGAGGCAGGGAGTTATAGGGTAGGTAAGGAAAGGGGAAAAATGAGAATAAAGTTATGTCATACATTGGTACAAATTCTCAATATTAAGCGTAATCATGATGTGTATATATAATGTTCTAATAAATATTCACATTAAATAAGAGAAATATCATGGACTGTCCAGGCAGAGAAATAATCCACAACAAAGACACAGGAATGGGACTTAGTTCATGGGACAGAAATTTTACACTCTGTACCTTCTCTGCTCCTCAAGATCCCAAAATAGGCTGATATACAACACGCAGTTTTGTTATTATTTATGGTTATCATCAAGCTCAGGTACCATGAATAAATTATCATTTGTTCTGTCAAAAAACATGTCTTCAATATTATTAAATCTGAACGTATTTTTGGTTCATTTTTGACCTATATTCTCTTGTAAATTTGCTAGCTGTACAACTATAGATATTCAGTCACATATAGAAAATTGTTAGAGAGAAAAGCAATATATCTAGATGAAGTTACATATCCTTTAGGAACCTGCAAATAATCAGGTGTCAGAAATGCAGAGCTAGGCCAGATGTATATTTTGTGAAGGTTGCTTTCCAAGTAAAGAAGCCTGAGTTCATCGAGTCTTAAATACTCGGTTCAGTTTTTGACAGGCTTTACTCACAATGTAATGTATTGATAAAAAAAAATTCAGACTCCTTAAGGAAAAGTCTATGCATATTCATATAACGAAAATTTAAGTAGATCTCTGTTAAAACTGTGTGTTGAATGAAAGTAGGAAATTGGTATTGAAAAAAATGCAATATGGACTGAAGAGAAATGATGCATACTATTATTTTTCTTTTTGCATGCATTCTATATCGCGTTGTTAGGCAGAGTAATGGATCACCAGGGTAGCATTTTGTATTGTGTAAGTCTACGGTGTCTTTGTGCTGATTGTATCAGGGCCACCTGTCTGACTCAAACAGGAAAATCTGATCTCTTGTTCAGGAAATGTGGATGTAAGTACATGAGTCTGAGTTCAGGCAAAAGTGTTGGATACTTGAAATTCTAATGTGGGAACAATTTTTTTGTGAGACACAGATGGTACCCATGCAGACACTAAACTGCAAGCAAGATCAAAATTAAAAGCCCTATAGAGAGAGCTTGTCTGCAGAGAAATAGATGGACTCTAAATATACAGAAAGAAAGAGCACAGAACTCAAGGAAACAGGCTTGTGGATTACATTTGAATTGTAGATAAAATTTCTGAAAAACATTTTCGAATTTTCTGCAAAATTCTGTACTCCTAAAACACATTTCTTTTTTGCTCTTGTACAGTCCTTGAGTTAGGAGAATTGCATATAAGTCCTCATTTTCAAAATATTCCTCTTGCTTTTGATTTCAGTGTTATCTATCCATATGTCCCTTGCTGCTTCTAGTTTTCTATGAATCTGGGCCTTTTTGCTTTCTTATGTTTAGTTTAGTTAAAGACTATTAATTTCATTTATGTCATTGTCGTAGTTATTTTCTTGTCACTGAGAAACAACACCTGTCACCCAAAATTTTAAAGAGGAAAAGTTTAGTTTGGCTCACAGTATGTAGAGAGTTCAGTCCATAGGCCTGAGGTTTCAAGACAAGTTGCATGGCAGCAGGGCAGGGCTGTGGGAACAGAAAGAGGTGAAGAGAGAGGATAGACACCCCCCCAGGCCACACCTGCAACGGCCTACTTCCTCTAGTCAGGCTTCATTTCTATAACACAGTTAGCTGTAAACTTATCAGTGGACTAATTCCCTGATGAGAATCATGCCACCAGTCCACCTGGCTCCTGAAAGACACATGCATGAGTGCATGCAACTTTGGAGGTGCTCTAGGTGCATACCACTACCCTTATGAAATAGTGAACTCTGGTTCATCCTCATTATTTTTTATGTTCTATTTTACTATTTTCAATTGTGAATTTTATTTTCTCCTACTGATCTTTGATTTGAGTGCTTCTTCTTTGCCTAAGTCTTATTGGGGGCATAACTAAGTTATTCACTTGATATATCTTTAATTATTCAATGTAAAGATTCATAGGTATAAACTTCCTGCTTAGAACTTTTCATTGTATTTTGCATATTCTGGTAAATTGACTATTTCCATTTGACTCTCAAAATTTTTAAATTTCTCCATGATTTCTTCCATGATCCACTTATCATGCAAAAGAATATTCTTTAGTCTCTGTATATTTTCGCCTCACTTAGATTTGAGATGGTTCTATAAGGTGCTAGAAAATGTTATTATTCAATTATCCTGGTTGTCCTAATTTACCACTTGTTTGGAATATAATTTTCCATTCTTTTAATTTTGGTCTATGTGTTTCTATACATTATAGTGAGTTTCTTGTACATAGTAATTATTCAATTTAATATTTTTGGTGTGTAGTTGTGTTTGTTTACTTGTCTTTTGTAGCCAATCTGTTTTTGTTTGTTTGTTTGTTTGCTTGTTTGATTGTTTTGAGAGACAGTCTTGCCTTATAGTTCAGGCTGGCCCTGAGCTCACTATGTAACCCAAGCAATTCTCCTGCAGTTGAACTCAGCAATCCTCCTGCTTCTGCCTCCCTAATGCTGGGATGACAGGAGTGAGCCACCACACCCAGCTTATGTAGACATTCTGTATCTTTTAATTGGATATTTTAATCTGACCACATAAAACATTACTATTACACAATGACTTTTGATATCATTTTGTTGATTTTTTTCTAGTTGATTCGAATATTTTTGTTCTTCCTCTTATTCATTTCTGTGATTTGCTAGTTGATAAGTGATTAAATTTTAATTATGATTTATGTACTTAATTTTCTTGCTCAATTTATACTTTCACATGAGATTATAATAGCAACTTTCTTTCATATATGGATATAGTATGGCCATGAACATATTTTTTAAGGCTTGTCTGGTAATCATCAATTCCGTGTTTTTACTTTTCTTGAAAGGCCTTTATTTCCTCTTCCATTTCTGAATGACAGCATTGTTGAGTATTATTATCTTGCTTGGTAGGTATTTTCTTCAAGGTTTTGAAATACCTTATTTCATTCTGTCTTGCCTTGAAGGTTTTCAGCTGAGAAAATTGCTCTTAAAGTAATAGATTTACTCTTAAATGTGATTTTATTATTTCCATGTGAACATTTAAAAATTCCTCCTTTGTGTTGCTTTTTGGATGGTTTGACATTACAAACTTTGGTAATTTTTTTTATGATTGTATGTGTATTTAATCTTTTATAAGCCTCCTTTAACATGACTGTTCTTAACTGTCCCAATATTGAGTCAGTTCTCCAGTAGTGTTTAACTGAATAGATTTGCTATGCCCTTAGTTATTTGATTTTTCATTTTGGAGTGTTATAACATGTGGACTTTGCCTATTTAATATAGCCCCATATATTTTAAGATTCTCTTCATTTTCATTTTTCCTTTATTTTCCTGTCTGTTTTATTTCAAATGACTTGCCTTAAATTTGTGATGTTCTTTTACTTCATCAAGTTGATTGTAAAGGCTTTCAACTGCTTTGTTGTTGATGACTTGTTGAATTCATTATTTCCAACATTTTTGCTCATCTCTTTTGCAAATCTCTATGTTGAAATTCTTGTTGATATCTGTCACTATTTTCCTAATTTCATTTTAGTGATCATTTGTGTTCTTTTAGATTTTATTGTGCAGTTTTTATTGTGCAGTTTTAAAACCATTCTTTAAATTATTTTTCAGATATTTCATCCATATTGTTGTTCAGAGTATATTGCCAGGGAGTTACTATGTAATGGGAGGTGGCATATCAGCTTAATTTTTTCACTTTTTTTAAACTCTTAAATTAAAAGCTGTTATCTGAGAGATACCTATGCCATTTGGGGGAGTGCCCTTCTTAATGAGCTACTCTCTTAAAGGTATGTGGTTGGCCACTGGTCTATTATATCATGTTGGATTTGATTCTAGTTAGCACCTTAGTGTAATGAATCTAAAGCTTCTTAGACTATGACTAATGACTGGGCACAATTGATATAGGTATGGAGTCAGAAAGAGCCACTGTTTACATGACTGGGAACACTCTAGTAGTTGAGGCAGGTATCGCATAGAAAACACTGGGTGTGGGATTCTCAGCCTGTGTCTACTCATACAACGAAAATCATGATCCTTAGGCCATAAAGGGTATTCCTTCTGGATTGTTCATGCTAGTTATATTTCCTTCTTTCAGTTCTTTCTTCCTTGTTTCCTTCCTTTCTTGATTCCTTCTCTCTCTCTCCCTCCCTCTCTCTCTCTCTCTCTCCCTCCCTCTCTCTCTCTCTCTCTCTCTCTCTCTCTCTCTCTTTCTCAAAGTCTCACTACATAGTTTAGGCTCTCCTTGAACTTACTATGTAACCCAAACTGGACTTGAACTCAAACTCACATCAATCCTACTGCATTAGCCTCTTGAGTGCTGGAATTGCAGGCATGTGCACAATATCTAGCATATCTCTGGTTTCCAGGCCTCTAAAACTCTCATCTTCTGACCAATTTCCAATTCGGTGTTATACCACAAAAAGCAACATGAGAATAACTGGTGTAGAAACCTAGTAGCCTCAGTGTGGTTCTCATTCTCAGTCGGAGGGCAGCAAATGGACAGAGAGGGTATGGGGGGCAGGAGGCCGAATTGCATGAGTAAGATGACAGCAGCAACTGTTCATTCCATCCTATCACTTTACTGACTGCCTGTCTGCCCCAGAACAGGGTCACAGAGTTGGATAAAATTTTCCTCAGGGGTCTTTTCAGCCACATGCCACGTTAATATCTATAGACACATGATTTTCTTTCTTCTTTCTTTCTTTCTTTCTTTCTTTCTTTCTTTCTTTCTTTCTTTCTTTCTTTCTTTCTTTCTTTCTTTCTTTCTTTCTTTCTTTCTTTCTTTCTTCCTTTCTTTTTCTTTTTTGAGACAGGGTCTCGCTTTGTAGTTTAGGCTGGCCCAGAGCTCACTAGGTAGCCCAGGCAAGCCTTGAGCTCAGCATTCCTCCTCCTCCTGCCTCTGCCTCTGGAGTGCTGGGATTACAAGCGTGAGCCATCACGCCCAGCATGATTTTTCATTTTTTTCCTCAGCATGCCACTGTGGCACAATACCAGGATGGACCACAATGTTTCTTTCCCATTGTGTTAGTAACAGTCACTTAAATTCAGCACGGCGGTGATGAGTAGTAGAAGCTACGTGGGTGTCCACCTTCAGCCCTGAGCGTTAGCAATCCACACAAAGCTGCTCCCAGAGGGAAATTGTCCTAATAGCCTCATTCCTGTAATTGACAGATTCCACTCTCCTCTCTGCCACTAAGCTCAGCAGCATGAATGAATGCCACATGTTTTGTTTAGGCCACAGTTATTCTGCTGGACCAAGTTGGGTTGACAAATCTAAAGGCCAATTCAGCATAACATGCTTGGGGTCATTGCAATGGGAACATGAAGATGATTCAGACATCACCGTCAGTCTAAGCTTAGACAAGAGCTTCTTTCTGAACTTCACATGGTGTTCCGGCACCGCGGATGCTCACATGAACTTTGTTGTTGTTGTTGTTGTTCTCTTGACCTTTTTTCAAAATTAGGCTACTTTGAAGATTTTGAGTTGTTTAAACGGGGTACAAGCCTGTGAAGACTGAGAAATCTTATAGTTTCTAAGATTACCAAAAAGAAAGTTTGCAGAAATTCTCCTCTTAACCTTATCTAATCATTTGATTTTGGACTTAGAAGATTTTTATGGGTTTGATTTGCACTTCCTTGATTGTTGTGCTTCTTGGCCATTTGTTTATCTTTACTTGAAATAAATCTCTGTTAAAAGATTTTACTCAAGTTTAAAAATTAAGCTAATTACCTTTCTATTATTCAATTATATGAGTACCTTATGTATTGTGGATGTAGCCCCTTATACTATATATTATGATATAATATGGTATAATATATATTATATGATATTGCATATATAATTTATGAATATTTTCCCATTGTAGGAATTATATTTTAAATAGTGGGTATTTTTTGTTTTTCTTTTTTGAGACAGGGCCTCGCTTTGTAGTTCAGGCTGACCCTGAGCTTACTATGTAACCCAGGCAAGCCTCGAACTCAGCAATCCTCCTGTCTCTGCCTCCCAAGTGCTGGGATTACTGGCGCGAGCCACCACGACCGGCAGTGTTGTTTTGTTTTTATCATGAAAAAATAAAATTCCAGGTAATGATGTTCTTCAGTATTGATACCAACACATTCTAGTAGTTGTCACCAATCCAAACATCAGTTTGAACAACTCTTTACAAATCAACCTAACTTCACAAGATCTTAGAAATATAAGTGAAAAAGCACAGCAACTGGCTTTAGCATAACAAAAATGCATTCATGATATGTATATACAAAGTACAAATAAAGATACAAATTTTTAAAATGAAGGAATGTAATATTTATAGAAAAATTTCCAGTACACTGGCTAAATGCTTCTTTTTGTTTGAAACTTTATTAAAATTATTTTGCATGTATACAATGTACCAATAAAGATTTAAAAAATTACAAAAAGATAATAGAGGGAAATGTTATATTACTGTGTAATCCCACCAGAGTCCAGGCAATATTTTATGGTGAAGAACACACTCCTGAAGAAAAAGGGGAAATCCATGTGAAATTATAAAAAATGATACTGCCAAAGTAAATCTGAGGACTGAGAAGAACTCCACGGTCTCTGATTTTATGTTAGTACTTGGGAAAGAGCCTCAAGAATTCTCATTACTGGGCCAGAGATTTAGTTCAGTGGTTCTGGCACCTGCCTAAAAAGAGCAAGACCCTGAGTTTGATCCCCGGTAACCACATACAACAATATGGGGCATGGTGACTCAGGCCTACCAGTAATCATTACCACATACCACAATGCCAGGTGTAGTAGCTCTCACTTGTAATCCCAGCACTCAAGAGGCAGAGACAGGAGGATTGCTGATTTTGAGCCTTGCCTGGGCTACACAGTGAGATCAGGGCCAGCCTGAACTACAAAGTGAAACCCTGTCTCAAAAAAAAAAAAAAAAAAAAAAAAGGATTCTCTTTACCTTTGCAAGATAATTTGATTATCAGCTTGTGTCACTGGTAACTCACTGAAGTACATGGGGATTCTACAAATGTAAGAGATGCACAGTTCTTAGTGACTATGGATGTAGGGTGTTTTCCAGCACTGCCTCAGTCTGGGAAGACATGAGATTCTTACCAGGCACTGTGTTAGTCTCAGATACCAAAGGATTCCAGCTAGAATTTGTTCATGGCAGTAGTCACTGGCTTTGGATGGTTCACAGTACTGAAATGGATCTAGTGACCATTGTCTTGCAGAATGTACCAGGTAGCTGTCTCAGAATTTCTGAATGGATTGTTGTAGACCTTTTAAGATAAAGTCAGATTGTGAAGGTTTGAGTAAATAATTCATGGACATACAAATATTGATACACATTGACACACATTGACAATGTTCAAGAATAATCAGGAAAATATGATGTACCCAAACAAAAAGAATTAGTAACTGACCAAAAAGATTTAGATGGTATGGACTGCGTGACAAAATTTTGGAAAAATTGATTTGAAAACAATTAGAAAATGTCATGAAAATACAAAGAAACTGGTTAGAAATTTATCATTGAAATGTAACAGATAAATAACAAAGCAAATCGATAAATATCTATTGTTGAATAATAAAGTGATGGATATGAAAAATCCAATACATAGAATCAATACCAGAATTAAAAAAGCACACATCTTTGAACTCAATAGCTAGTTATTTGAAAGTACAACTGACTAAATGTATAAAAGAATGTAAATGAAGGAAGAAATATATTGAATTTGGGAGACAACAAAAGAAAAAGTGCATATCATTGACCTTCAAGAAGGAGTGGATAAAGATAAAAGTCAAAGTAACTTATTTAAAAATAAAGATAACATTAGAAAACTTCCCCATACTGCAGACAAATATAAATGTTAAGATACTGGAAGGTCAAAGATCCTCAAACATATTCAATTCAGATAACCCTACTCTTAGATATATTGTAATCAAAATATCAAATATCAAACACAGTGAGAAAATGCAGAAAGCAGGAAAAGAGAAGAAGCAGACAACATGGAAAGAGAAAAATTATACCTCTTCATATTATTCTCACCAAAAAGAGTGGATTGATGTAATAATGTATTAAATGCAAGAAAAACTGCCAATCAATAATACTGCATTGAGCAAACCTTTCCAGAAATGAAGGAGAAAGACCTTCTGAGGCAAAAGCTGAGGAAAATCATTAGGATTTGTCTTACAATAAATGATACGGGAGATATTTAATTTTAAATCAATATGTTTGTGGGCAACAAAAGAACTATATGAAAGTATTAAATTCACTACCAGAGGTAAGTAAACAGTCAAATCCATAATACTGAATCTAATAATAGACTGCAATTCATTTATGTTTGTAAAATATTGAATTGTAAAATATTGAGTTGCTAAAATAATAACTATACATTTTTACAAG
This sequence comes from Thryonomys swinderianus, assembly GCA_004025085.1. Taxonomy (NCBI): domain Eukaryota; kingdom Metazoa; phylum Chordata; class Mammalia; order Rodentia; family Thryonomyidae; genus Thryonomys; species Thryonomys swinderianus. Next base: position 15,127 of record PVIC010011351.1, read on the forward strand.
TGATAAGCAATATTCAACAATCTAAATTGTAATATAAGATTTATAAAATGGAGGGCAGTGGACTTATATGTACATCTGTAAATAATGACAAAACTGAATATTTTTATTTTAAAATACTTTATTATAGAAAAAAAATTAAGTTCCATGGTAACCACCGGGTCAGAAACGTATCATAGAAAGAAGTTTCATTCATTTATGTGTAAATGGATACGCCTTGAGGACACACTAATAAGTGAAATAAATAGATCCCAGACATGTAAATACCATACATTTTATCTGGTATGAGAACGTGGTATGAGTTCTAGAATGTATGATAGATTTTGTAAAATAGGAAATATTAAAAGGGAATGTGATGGGGGAGCATAATGAGGGGAAAGAATAAATATGATTTGGAAAGAAAAAGAAATAGCACATATATAAGGGGTGGAGGTTGTGGGTGTGTAGGAATATGGGTAAAAATGAGAATTAAGGGCCAGAGGGTTAGCTCAGTGGTTCTGGCGCCTGCCTCACAAGCTCAAGGTCCTGAGTTTGATCCCGGTAACCACATACAATGCTGGGCATGAAGACTCACGCCCACCAGCCGTCAATACCACGTACCACAGCGCCAGGCTTGGTGGTTCACACCTGTCATCCCAGCACTCGGGGGGCAGAGACAGGAGGATTACTGAGTTCAAAACTTGCCTGGGCTACATAGTGAGCTCAGAGCCAGCCTGAACTACAAAGCAAGACCCTGTCTCAAAAAAAAAAAAAAAAAAAAAAAAAAAAAAAAAAAAAAAAAAAAAAAAAAAAAAAAAAAAAAAAAAAAAAAAAAAAAAAAAAAAAAAAAAAAAAAAAAGAGAGAGAGAGAGAGAGAGAAAATTAATTTGTGTCATATCCTGGTAAAAATCCCTCAGTGTTGAGTGTGATTGTGAACTGTATAAAGAAGTCAATTAAAAATTAAATAAAAGCAAGGTTTAAAAACATACCACTGTAGATAATCACTTAGATAAGAAAACAATAAGAGAGGAAGAAAGGAAAAAGGACACAACTGCAATTAATTATCAAGAAACACTAAATTTTATCAATTAATAATTACTTTGAATATAAATAAGTTCTGCTTTCCAGTTTATTTTTTTTTTTATTTGAGACAGGGTCTCACTTTGTAGTTTGGCCTGGCCCTGAGCTCACTATGTAGCCCAGGCGAGATTTGAACTCAGCAATCCTCCTGCCTCTGCCTCCTGAGTGCTGGGATTGCAGGCATGAGCCACCATACCCGGCATTTTTGGTATGTGGTACTGATTGTTGGTGGGCGTGAGCCACCATGCCCAGTATTACCGTATGTGTTTACCAGGATCGAATCAGGGTCCTTGCACTTGTTAGGCAGGCACTGGAACCACTGAGCTAAATCTCCGGCCCATGTTTTCCAGTTTAAAAAATAGAGTTTGATTAAGTTTTTTAAACAACTGAATATGATCCTGCCTACAAGAGTTACACTTGAACTGTTAAAATTCACATAGACTGGAATTTAAAAACTTATGCAAAAAAAAACCTATCACATAAATGAACACTAAAAGAGAACAGGAATTGTTATATGTCTATTAGATAAAAAGACCTCAAGTCAAAAAACAATAAAAGAAAGAAAGATCATCTTATAGTGGCAAATGAAACAAACCTATTGTAATTATATAAGACCTGACTCAGAATACCTAAATATATCAAGCATATAGTATGAAACTAAAGGGAGAAAAACTGAAAACAGTAAAAATAAAAGAATTTAATACCACAGGTTTAGTATTAGATGATCCTGAGACAAAATCAATAATGAAATGTCAGATTTAAATTTTATACCATTTCAAACAGATACTTGCAGAATACTTAGCAGCAATAGAGTATATGTTTTTCTCAATGACTCTTGGAAAATTTTCCAAAATAATTCCTGTTGTAGGTCAGAGAAAATCTACCAAATCTAGAAACATGGACATTATATCAAGAATCTTTTTAATTATCAATTTTATAAAACTAGAAATAAGTAATAAAAGGAACATCAGAAGCACTACTCGTGTGTGGAAATCCATCAGCATACTCCTGAGCAGCCACACTATCAATAAAAACATTAAAAGGGACATCAAAATTTTTATTGGGAAAATAAAATTAAAACCAATATTACAGGACGCAGCAAAAGAAGCTCTTTCTGAAAGAAGACAATTTTCCAAAAATTTGAATCTAGGGACAGCTGCACAGCCGTTCTACCCAGATATCATCCCACTGGCTCTGCTGAGACTGCCCTGAAATTTTAATCTGAAATAAATTCATAGGCTAAAAAGCTATGATACTGTATCTTAATCCTCAAAGTGATGCTGTGTTCTTAGTGATTCTTTTTAATCTTTTTTGGTACATTATATATATCAGCATCACACACAATATTGAGAATTTATACCAACATATGACTCAATTTAATTCTCATTTTTCCCATTCTCCCACCCACACTATGACCCCTTACCCCTGTATATGTACGTTTTCTTTCCCTTCTTTTTAAAATTACCATCATATGTTTTCTTCCTATTGTTGCTTACCCCTACACCCCATTTCCCTTTGAATATTTTCAATTTCAAAATATCTACCATATTGGTGTTTAAAAAAATTTTATAATGTCAAATGTCCTCCTCATACAACCTAATTTCACAATTTTATATAAATGTGGTCAATGTAATTTTATACCCCACTCTCCTAGAGGTAGTTTACAGTATCTCAAGAAAGCTTGCCCAACACTTTTTTGAGAACAGTTTACCGGCGCCCCACAGAATAAACAGAAATTTCAGTAATATGACGGTAAATGTTTGACAACTGGATTTTTTTTTTTCCTGTGCCCGGCCCGCGTGAAATGCACGACCTTGTAAATGCTAAGCAAAGGCTTCATCACTGAACTGAACACCCACCTCTCCCAAATGCGTGTCGTAGGGAATGAATGCTCTACTTTATAGTAATTATCAGTTCTGTGGCATGTGAACAGCTAGCAATGTTTGCATTACTCATTTTCTTATTGTTAGAGAAAATACTCCAGACCCTCTGACCTTAAAGGAAGAGAAGTTCATGTTAGCTCACATTTTGAGAGGATCCGGTCCGTGGCCAGTCAGCTGGCTTTCCCCCAGAGGTCGCGCTGTGGAAGGTCACGGCAGGCGAGGCTGCGTGGTCTGCGACGTGCACGTGGCACAGAGGAAAGGAGCTGAAGGCTAGCACGTGCCTGCCAGGCCTCGGTCCCCGAGCCCTGCTTCCGGACAGGACCGTGTGCTCTGAGCTTGCCCATGGATTCATCTATTAAGGAGCATAGTATCCCCGCGTCATCAAAACAGAATACATGACACTTTGTAAATCGCAGTCACAAGAAACTGATGTGACTTCAGAAACACAGATCGGGACACACCTCGAGAACTGACTCTTGTAAGATGGCTCTAGCACAGCACTGTGATGCCCTCGCCCAAAATCTGTCCGTCTGACTCTAATGGATATGACTGTTACATGTTGGAAGCAACAGAGCAGAGAAATCTACCTTTACAAAGTGCTGTGGGAGAAGTAAGAACGGACCTGCTCTATTGACTTTCCTCTGCTTTGAATCCCCTACTAAAGTGAAGAATGTCAGCTTAAATATAATAAACATTATATCTATCACGTAAGTATTTTGATTATCATTTTAGTCTGATAGGATAATGTTGCTTCAATTCTTCTAGGATTAGATATAATGAAAATTATTGGACAATATAACCTACTGAGAGTCATTAATACTGTAACTGAATATTTTAAAATTGAAGGAGTTTTGAACTTCAGTTAATATAGCACAAAAGCTCACTGGGCTGGCCAGTGATTTCTTATAAAATAAATTGTTCTGCTAGTTTTTTTTTAACAATACCATATCAAGTAGAGGTTAAAACATCCTTCAAAATACATGTGATTGGCTAATTAACAGAACATAGAGCTGAAAGTAAACTGTGTTGTGAGGCAGGTCATTTCAAAGTTATTTTCTGCATGAATTGCCACCCAGGGCAAGAAAATGTCACCGTTTCATGAGTACAAAATTACATAATAAAACTTTAATCAGACAAAATTGCATAGTGATATTTTTGAGGACTAATATTTCAGCCATTAGTTTTCTTTTGAATATGCAGGTACTCAATATGTATTACTTTTAGAAAAATATGCCAAAATTTACTCAAAAATACATGTCTGGAATCTATGCCTCAAAAAATAACGGGAACAATATTGGGAAACTATGATCATATTGATACTTTTAAAGTGGATTTCATAACATTTTCTATATAGGATCAACAAGGATTTTTTATAATTGATAAATATTTCCCAATCTTCTCCAGCTCTGAATATCACTGTCTTATCAAGTGCTAATGATGATATTGTTGATATAAGAATAAAGTTTATACATATTTGATTAGTAACCTGTAATGGCTCTTATTTTAGTCTAAAGCCCCATATTAAAGTATATTTATGATTAATCAGTATCTGAGAAATATTATTATGTTATGTATACTAGAATATCATGTCTATTCATTGCAGCGCAGACAAAATTTTACACTGCAATATACCCATGAGCATGAACACAAAAGAAAACAAAACTAAAATACCAAAAAATACCCTAAAATACAGACAAAAATAAAAACATTAGAAGACAAGCTAACATATGCCTCTAAAAACTTCCAACCTATCCAAAGCTGGTAAGTGGGGGATTTAAGGGGAGGAAGACCCCCCAAAAATCACACTTAAATTTCCCCCAAATGACATAAAGGAAGATAACAAAACTACTCTATAACCCAACTGGAGAGATCAAAGATGATAGAAGCAATAATGTATTAGTTAAATTACACAAAATCACCAAAGTCATCAGTGACTCTACAGAAGATATATCATAAGAAAAACAAGCTAGGGCCGGAGGGTTAGCTCAGTGGTTCCGGTGCCTGCCTCGCAATAGCGAGGTCCTGAGTTCAATCCCCGGTAACCGCATACAATGCTGGGAGTGGAGACTCACGCCCACCAGCAATCAATACCACACACCACAATGTCGGGCGTGTTGGCTCATGCCTGTAATCCCAGCACTCCGGAGGCAGAGACAGGAGGATTGCTGAGTATGAGGCTTGCCTGGACTACATAGTGAGCTCAGAGCCAGCCTGAACTACAAAGTGAGACCCTGTCTCAAAAAGAAAAGAAAAAAGAAAAAGAAAAAGAAAAACAAGCTAATGAAAAGGATGCAAAACATGTACAGCCAGCCTAGCAAAGAATGAATACAGGAAAAGACTCCAAATAGAAATCAGCATAATAAAAATTCTATCAAAAGAATGAATATAGGGCCGCAGATTTAGCTCAGTGTTTCTGATGCCTGCTTAGCAAGCACAAGGTCTCTGGTTAGATCTGGTAACCACATACAGCAATACTGGGTGTAGTGACACATGCCCACCAACAATCAGTATCACATACCACAATGCCAGGTGAGGCGTCTCATGTCTGTACTCCCACCATGCGGGAAGCAGAAGTAGGAGGATTCTGAGTTCCATGTTTCTGGAACTCAGGGCCAGCATGAACTACAAAGCGAGACCCTGTCTCAAATAATAATAATAATAATAATAATAATAATAATAATAATAATAATAATAATAATGAAGAAAAAGAAGAAGAAGAAGAAGAAGAAGAAGAAGAAGAAGAAGAAGAAGAAGAAGAAGAAGAAGAAGAAGAAGAAGAAGAAGAAGAAGAAGAAGAAGAAGAAAAGGTCTCCTATGTAGACTGGTGCAATCATTATGGAAATCAGAGTGCAGATTTCTCAAAAAGCTAAGATTAGAGATATCATTTGACCCTGTTATTGCCCTGTTGGAGATATACACAAAAGAATTACAAGATTCGGATCACAGCAACATATGTGCACCCATGTTTATAGCAGCTCAATTCATGATAGCTAAGTCTTGGAAACAACCCAAACACCCATCAACTCTAGACTGGGTAAAGAAGATTTTTTTTAATAAAATGGAGTACAACTTTTGCATAAAGAACGATGAGATTGATTCACCAGAAACACTATATGCAAATGGATGTACTTTCAGGACATACTCATAAGTGAAATAAAAAGGTCACAGATGTGTAAATATTGTATCTTTTCTCTGGTATGACAAACAAAAGTTGTATATGAGTTCTGGAATGCATGATAGATATTGTGAAATAGTAATTATTCAAAGGTATATGGGGCTTATGGGTAAGTAATGAGGGGAAAGAAAAAAATTGATGGTTAAAAAAAGAAAGTTGTGTATAGAGGGGCGGGACATTATAGAGTGGGTAGGGGAGAGGAAAAATGAGAATTAAGTCATGTCATATACTGGTACAAGTTCTTAATGTTGAGCATAATTGTCATATATATATGATATATATCATATATATATATGAAATCAGAAGAAAATGATAAATCTTTTTCTTCTGTTAAATCAGAAGAAAAAGGGGGAAGGAGAACTGACTGGGGCCAAGGAAAAGCAAAGTAGGGACATGGAGGGACTAGAGGCTGGGGAGAGGAATGGGAAAAATAAAAATCAGGATATATTATATATAGGTACAAATTTTCAATGAAAAACATGATCATATTGCAGTCATACCAATAAAGATTCTAATTTTTTAAAAAATGGAACATGAAAAAAAACTAGTAAAAAATATACCTGGGCATGGTGGCCCATGCCTGTAATCCCAGCACTCGGGAGGCAGAGGCAGGAGGATTGCTGAGTTCAAGGTTTGGCTGGGCTACATAGTGAGCGCAGGGCCAGCCTGAAGTACAAAGCGAGACACTGTCTCAAAAAAAAAAAATCTAGTAAAAATAGAACATGAAAATTAATGGAACAGCTATATGATGATGTGAATAAAATTAATCTGGATTAATTGGAATAAGTAAATATCAGACAATAGCACCAATGACATAAAAATTACTAAAATAAAAGCTGAAAATTTCATCAGTAAGGTCAAACAATTGAAGGTTATAGAACACAGGTATAGCTATGCTCTTCATGGCACATTGTAGTCCAACTCCCAGAAATCCAGCAGAAGAGCAGAATTTCTAAAGCAATTAATGAAAAACAACAGATCATTTATAAAAGAGAACTCACTAGAATTGTGATAGACTTCTCAACATAAGCTTTAATGACCAAGAGAATTTACCGTGGAATTTTTCAAGACCTAAAAGAAAACAGTTACCTACACAAATTGGCAAATCCTGTTAAACTGCCTTTCAAAATTTATGGAGAAATAAGATAATGTTTATGATAAAGAACACCTAAAGAAGGTGACCACCAAACCAGCCCTCCAAAAAATTCTTAAAAACCTAAAAAGAGAACTAAACTAATGATGACAAAACGTCCAACAGAATGAATATATCAAGAAGTGTGAGCAGTTAAGAAGATGAGAAAGATAGGGAGTCAACAACCAGAAAATAAGGCAATGACAATATTGGCTCAATGCTTACCATTAATAAATATCAGCATGAATATTCTCAGTTCCCTAATCAAAAGACACAGACTGGCAAAATAGGTTAAGAAGCAAAGTCCAACAGTGTGATATACACAAGAATCCAAAAAGAAACTCATAGATTAAGAATCAAAGGATGAAAAACAATGTCCCATGCGATAGGAACCCCAAAGAAGCAGATGTAGCTATCTTAGATTCAGACAAAGTGGACTTCAAGACAAATCTGAACAAGAGTCATAAACTTTCAAAAAATGGCTGTTAAGAGATGAATACAACAGAAAGAGAAAACAGTATTTACCCTATATGTGCTGAACAAGGAAGCACCAAAATTTGTAAGACAAGCTCTACTGGAGAAAAAGATCAAATAGATTTAAACACAGTGATAATGGAGGATCTCAGTAGCCCACAAATAGACCAACACAGAAATATCAGAGTTGAATGAAAACTTTGAGCAAAGGGGCTTAGGAAATATCTACAGAGCTCAACCCACTAACTGCAGAACAAAAATTTTTCAGGAGTATATGGAGCTCTCTAGAGAATAGACCACACACTAACCTATGAATGAGAATTAATCAAATGAAAAGAATTGAAATTGTAGTATGAACATTAGCAGATCGCACTTCCTTGAAGTTAGAAATCAATATCAAAAGAAAACCAAAATTATGCAAATGCCTAAAACTATACAGTACAATCTTTTATATATGTATGTGCACATATATATAAATATATGTATGTATTTGTGTGTGCATAAATATATATTAACATATTTTATAGTGTGTTTTATATAATATATAATACAATATATATGTCATATATCATATAATGTAACATAACACATTCATATAATTATTTTAATATATACATATATATGTTTTTTAAACCAGGGATCAAGTTTCAGATCTTGCTCTTGTGAGTCAGTCATCAGAACAAATGAGCTAAATCCCTGGCCCTAAACAGTACATTGTTAATGGAATAATGGGTTACCAAAGAAATCAAGCAATGCAAAAGAATTTCTACAACTAAATAAAAAAGCTGGTACAACATGCCAAATCACACGAGACCCAGTGGAGGGAGGTTTATATCTCGGAATGCCCACATCACAAAAATAGAGTGAGCCCAAAAAGTAACCTAATGATACACCTCATGGTCCAAGAAGGAAAGGAAGGAAGGAAGGAAGGAAGGAAGGAAGGAAGGAAGGAAGGAAGGAAGGAAGGAAGGAAGGAAGGAAGGAAGGAAGGAAGGAAGGAAGGAAGGAAGGAAAATTTTACATGTCTGTTTAATCATGTGTATTTCTGATATTTGATCTTTAACCATGCAGACTCTTTATATACCAGAAACGTGACACAGACATTGAGGGGCTGATGATGAAACACTATTGCTGTTCCCAGGGCAGAAGATACATCTTTGCTCCAACATAATCAATGACAATGCGATTTATCTAATTAAGTGCGTGACACATACTCTCATCTTAAACACAGGAATTTCTCGACATCTAACTTTCAAGATGAAAACTTCATTAATTAACTCAGAAAAATGTGTGTAAAGTGAACAGGGTGTTTCTCAAAATGGTTGTATTTACTGAAACATCTAACATCTAATAAGCTAGTATATAGTTTATGTATCATGCTATCATTGCCTGTTGTTTAACTGACACACACCATTGTTCTAAGATACCTCTTTCCAAATTCACCGTGTGGTGTAATTTTAGTTTAAGACCTTGCAAACTTCTGACATGTGCTTCGTGGTTTTATAATGTTTATCATACTTCCTTCAGCTTGGTCACCTTATACGCACAAGTGTTTGGCCTGAGTATGCGTGCGTGTCTCTACAAACTAACCATCTTTTCATTTTCCTATTCCAGTCTTTTGTGACTGAGTTTTTCTCACAGACACCGCTGTAGTGCTCCATAATGAAGTGTCAAAGAGAGTTACTTTTCCAAAGAGTCGCTGTCAAACACTCATCAGGAAGCAATTATTTCTTTAGCAACTACTTATTTTAGCTTCTGCCAGGGTATGACAGTGATTAGCTATTCAGGATGTGCAGTCATGATTGCTTCCATGACATCTTTAAGTAAACAGGAAGTAAAAGGAAGAAATTGACTGCAACATAAATATAATTTTACCGAATAAATTTATGAGAAAATCATACTTAAAACTAAATGTCAGCGTTAATGCCTAAAATCCAAATCGCTTGGAATCATTTTTTTAATTCTTTATTGGTACAATTTATATACATCTCATTTTTATGAGCAGAAAGTATACAACCCAAGCGATGGTCAACATTTTTGAAATGAACTGATTCATCTTCTTAGACAAGGTTTAGTTAACCAAAGTTTATATGCTTTACATATACAGTGTTTAAAGTCTCAAATTCATACTTTACAATTAATGGCAGATGGAATTCATATCACATTTAGAAAAAAACATGTAATATTAAAAGAGAAAACAAAAGTTTGGTTTGAACTGTGGATCATTTACTATTTGCTTGATTGTTAATTTGGTCCATGACCTTCAGTCAGTAACCTCACTGTGTCTCAGAGGACATAATAATCCCGACCTGCTTCACAGGGGCGTGCTGCACCTTAATTGATGTGTGTTAAGCTCCTGGAGGTACTTTAATGAAAGCCATTATCGAAATGCAATTATTAACATTGGGGATAATGAAGTTAGCTTAGATGGTTTAGTCGAGCCTGGTGTGAAGATGGTTTCTAAGTTCAACAGCACAAAAGTTCACTGTTGCAAAACTTTTTTAACAAAAGGACTAAAAAAGCAAAAATAGAAAATGAAACCATCACTGACTTACTTGCTGACTTTAGCAACATCAGGGCCCGCAGTTTATTGCTTTGTCTCTGATCAAGTGTGTTGCAATCAATGCGAATTACTACAGAGATGCTAGAAGATAATTTTGCAAAAATGTCAAAAATGCAAAGTTTGGGAGCGCTGGATAGGCTAGAAATGACTATCGATTTTCTAAAGGTTGGTAAATTATTACAATATCACCTTTCTCTGAGGTAGATTGCAAATCTTGCATTTTAAGCAAGACACACTCTAATTTTATACTTCAAAGAAAGGTTTTAGTGTATTACATACATTAGTTTCATCCATGAAAAATTTAAAAGTCATGTGCTTACCTAGTAGAAACTAACCCTGGAATTTCCAAAAAGGTTCACTCTTCTGCTTATCAATTCCTCTCTGCGTACACATTTCATCAAATCTTATCTTTACATTCAAGGAATAATTAGACCAGAATAAAAATAAGAAAAGTAACTCTGTTCTCAGGAAATTACAAGCAATACATACAAAAGGTGTGGTTTTTTCCTTAAAATTAGCTTAATAATTACCTTTAAGTAATGACCAAGAGTATTTTTATCACTAATCCTATATTTTAAATGTTTTAGTGTTTTAAATGACAATTGCACACAAACTGAAAAATCAGGCCTTTACAGAGGTTTTCCAATTTTATCTTAGTTTCCAATTACTTTGTTTAAAGCTGCAGTGCTCCTAAATTCACAAAATACAATCAGAGCTCATATTTGTCTTTATTGGCTAAAAACTTAAAAAAAATAGGTTAAAAACCCCAACAGATGGCCATACTGTCATGAAGAAGTAAGCAAAATATTATATATTAGCAATATTATTTATTTTTTACTTCAATTGTATATATTTAAACTCATCTGTTTTCCTGAATGCTGTTCACCTCCAAAATTCATTAAAAGATAACAGCACTGTGAGTATTGTGTACTTAAAATATTGTCTAATAATTACTTTCTATACATGAGTAATAAATAATATTAAGGCTTGGTATTGTATATTTAATACATATTAATGGATTAAATCATTTATTTAGGCAACTTGTTTTCTCTTTTAATATGGTATTTTGTTTTTTGCACTGTCTTCATATTCATGAATTTTGACCTATTCTCATTTTAACATGTTTAATAATATTCATTTAGTTCAATATTCTCTGATGCAATCTACTTGATGGCATTTACATTTGTTTTAATACACTTTCAACTATTGTTCATAATTATTTAATAACTGAAGTAACATGTATAGTATGGTCACCCATTCTGCTGTCTCTTCATCTGGTGTTTCTTCTGACTGCTCGCACCCCTGCTGTGTCCAAGTAAGTGAATTCATTGAATTTTAATTAATATACTAATGGCCTTATCTGTACATGCATATGTACTAATAATTATGACATTAGTATATGACTTGGGAGGTTCACAGTTCAGGTCATTATTTTATACATATATGTATATATATATATCACTTAGAGGAAGTTCTATGGAAATATCTGTTTATCAAACAATAGATGATGAGATCTACTTTTGAATGAAATCAGTTCCCATTTTGAATGTAGCTAATACAGGAGATACTATTGCTCTTTTTGATAATGTACTTTATTCTTTTTTTAGAAAAATATATCACATCCAGTTTAGTTAATAAATAAATATTTTATATCTTTATAAGGTGCAATGTCATTTTGGTATATGTGTTTACATTGTGTAGTATTAAATCAAGATACTTAAATATCTATCACATCATGTAATGTTTAAGTCTTTCGATGGTAGAGAATTAATGTGCCTCCCTGCCTTTTAATACACACATTAAAACTTTTCAAGGAAATCATGATTGTGATCTTTTTAAAATTGATCGGTTTCTATCTGAGATTCTCAAGCATGTTGCTCATGAGCTAAACTAGCTTCATAAAACTAGTTGGATTACAGAGTATCACATCCTAGTAAACAAGAATACTGAGGTAATTCAAATGAGATGGTGAATGCAAAACTTTTAAGTTGTCTATATAACATCTAATTTGTTGGTTTGAACAAAAAATTATAGCATTCCTCCACATAATGAGCAACACAAATGTAGGGTAAAATTTTTCCAGGTGAAAAATAGGTGACATTTGAACAGTTAAATTAAAAATTCAATATTTCATTTGCTTCATTTTTGTTGAGATTTCAACAAATCTCAGTTGAGATTTCAACTGAAACCCATTAAAAATCTATGTATGCAATTTTTTTGTGGAGGTTGTGGAGTGCATAAGAGAATGGGAAAAAATGAGAATTAAATTGTCATATACTGATACAAATTCCCAATGTTGAGTGTGATTGTGATGAGTATATACAATTTATCAATAAAGATAAACATAAACAAAAAAATCTATGTGTCCAAAGACTTGTTAGGTAGGCTTTTTCAGATAACAAGGGAATCTCACTTTGCTGAGAACAAATAAAAACTTAGGTGCAATGGCTTGAAAGCCCCAGATACACAGCCTTTTGTCAAGAAGGGGGTTGGCTGTATTATTATTTATGTACCAAAATTCTGATTTTGTTTTGGCTCATTTTTAATTCTAATGTATAATTCTGGAACACACTGTATATATTTTTAACTGATTGTTTTTTCATAAACCCTAAATTTCAAATGTCATATGTATAAAAATAAATATCTTATAGCTCCCAGTCTTTTAATGATAGCTATGACAGGTCATATCTCATTTGAACTCAGAATGTCATGCATAGACTTACTCTTGTGATTGGCTCCAGAGAGAGAATAAAATCTTTCAATACTCAGAGATAGTATTTCATAGTATTTCTAGGGAATACAGTATCATGTTTACAATATTTTCAAGTAATTGGAAAATGTTAGTATAAATCAATTAACTTTATATTTCCAATTAGCATAATAAATAGAATATATAACTTTTTCTAAATATGAAGGGCATTAATAAAATAAGATTTAAACTCAGCGTAATACTATCTTAATTAAGGACAACTTACAGATTAGTAATTTTTCAAAAACTAAAAATATATGCAGCAAATACATTTTGTTCATAAAATCATTACTCTTCAAGTATTTTGAATTCTTATGAATTCAGATCACCTTGGATACAATCAACACATTTCAAATCCTGGATATTTTATTATAAAAATCCTCAACTCATGGTAAAAATAAATGTTTTTACTAGTTGTATTAAATTAAACAAGGATCAGTCTTGTAGGTTGATTGGGTGATTGAGACCACACTTGGTAAAATTATTTGATTAGAGAGCAATCATAATTATTAGATTAGAGAGAATTTAATTACAATTACTAAAATTACAGGTAATTATAATACAGCTTAGTTTTAAAGCCAACCTCATCCTCCAAAGAAAAACATTTAAGCCATGTGCTTAAAATATGCCTGTATATCTATTAATGTGATGCATAATAATGGCTTTGGTCATTTGAAAACTAAAAGTATGTAATTGAACAATTATTATAGCCACACTGCCTGAAGGCACTATTTGTCAAGAGAATTATATGATGACCAATTATATCCACTCAACCTTGAAGGATAATTCTGTCTTCTGATGGGAACAAATTACCATTACACTTCTTTCCTCTCTCCCTGAAAGTTTAACAATTGACTCGTACAATTTAAATTTCCTAAAGCTAACACTTCTTTGAGTACCAAGCTTGCTTTGGTTTAAATGAAACTGTCTCATGTATTTATTATATTGATTTATCAGAATATTTTATATAAATGCTCAAAGAAGTGAATGTATGACCTCAGGCTTCACAAATACGCACATAATGCAAAAAGTATGGATAACACTTCATTTGCTAAAATGTTTGGCAAAATTGTAGCTGTGAACGTATTTTTTCTCATTTAGAGGCATAGTGACTTTGCTTTAGCATACAGGCTGATCAGCCAATTCTTAGCTCAGATGTTACCCATAAGTAACAAGCCAGAAAGAAAGAAGATATTTTTAACAGCAATTATAAAGGCACCAGAAGTAGCAGTTGGATATGTGAGTTCCAAAAAGGAAATGGAATATCTCAGAAGTAGGTGTGGGCCTTACTTTTCCACACGCAATGCAGTGAATTTTACTTCTAATGTTCATCATGAGTCATCTGAAATAAGTTATGTTTGATATTATTTTTGGGTTGCTGAGGATTACAACAGATATAGAAAGGGTTTTCTTTTTAGAGAAAATGAGTATATGTTAATCATATTTTTAAATCTCCAAATTTAGCTGTTTATCTTCCTTCATGAACCCAAAATAAACATTAGTCTATATATTAGTTACATAAACTGTGATTTAATATTCCAGGGAAAATAGTGCCCCTGTGATATTTTAAAACAGTATTTCTACATATTATTTGGGTATTTTAAAATATGTTTAGCATCTTAGAATTTGATAAAGTTTCTGGCTTACAGATATTATTTTGTACATAGGATCCTGTTTACTCCTCTCTGAGATTTTAAACATAGTTTAAAACAGCATTTGAAAAAACATATTAGGGAGTCAGCATTTAAGAAAATGGTTTACGTCAAGTATTTTAAAAATTTGTTATTTCTGCCTTGCTAATGAGAGTTATAAAATTATAAAAGTAGGGCCGGAGGGTTAGCTCAGTGGTTCCGGCACCTGCCTCTCAAGCGCAAGGTCCTGAGTTCGATCCCCAGTAACCACATATAATGCTGGGTGTGAAGACTCACGCCCACCAGCAATCAACACTACATACCACAATGCCGGACGTGGTGGCTCACGCCTGTAATCCCAGCACTCGGGAGGCAGAGACAGGAGGATTGCTGAGTTCGCGGCAGCTTGCCTGGGCACCATAGTGAGCTCAGGGTCAGCCTGAACTACAAAGCAAGACCCTGTCTCAAAAAAAAAAAATTATAAAAGTACATTATTTCTTTGTTTTGTCAACTAATGATTGGGAAACATTGTAGTGCTTTTTAAACGTATATTTTGAATGATTCTGATTAACTCAAACTAAAAAAAAAAAAGGCAGAAAAGCAAAAAGATACAATTTCCCACTCAGAAGTTTGTGTGGAATTTTGTATTTTTAGAGGCAAGTTTCTAAGACCTGAAATTCTTAAAAATGTCTCCTCGTGGGGTCATAATGTTTTGGGAATGATTTACTGTTAAACTGTGATAAGATATGCCTGTATATATCTGAATTTATTCAACTGGATGTAGATATGTTCTGCCTTTCTGTTTCAGTGTATGATTTATTCTAGATTCCTCAATCTATTTCCTGTCAGTCTACACAATCTCTTTAATTCATCTGAACCAGCTACCGTGAATTTTTGTTACTCTATTAGTAATCTTGGATTTCCATTTCTCAATTGTTGGTTCACATGTCTTCTTTACTGAACTCTATTTGTTTTCCCATGAGAAACTACCATCAAAAAGTAAACTCTTGTTAGAAAATGTTTTTCACTCTACTACAGAAAGCTAATCAAAATTTTCTATTTTTTTTACTTTGATCTGTACAAATTTGAAGTACATAATGATTACATTCACTGTTGGAATTTGGTAAGTGCACATAAGATACATTGAGTGCAAATAAAGTTTGAAGTAAATTTCTCCCTTTAAAATAGGCTATTATGAAAATGATGGCAAAGTATGGATTTTTGTGTTTTTCTGTTAATCACGTAGTTTTCATTAATCACATGTAATTATTGAACATCTATAATAGAAAAATACTAAATTAACATTCATTGTAAACCAGGCACATGAACAAAAAAATGATTATTTTATTGAAATTTTCAATCAACTCTCATTCTGTCTCAAAGATTTAACAATGTATCTAAATGTTAACTACCATTCTCTAAATCATTCTCCCGCTCACCATTCAAAATATTCTAATCCAGCTGCACTGGGGAAGAGGGGTGGCTTTTGGGTTAATAAATCTTTGAAGGAAATCTTGGAAAAGACTAGCATGTGCATTCTCAGGAAAAGACTAGCATGTGCATTCTCAGATTAATCCTTCACCCTTTTTACAGCTTAATACTTGTAACCAATTACAGTAATTGCATTTTTCCTACTTCTAATAGCTTACAAACAGTAAATTAGCAACTTAGAAGTTACCAAAGTATGCACTTCAGCAACCAAGAAGAGGCATCCAATTAAAACTTTGGGTCTCAAAACAGCATAACTCTAGGAAATGCAATAAACTAAATAGAAAATACTGTCTGCTTTTAACTTATGGGCGTGTATCCAAGTTATCTTTGTGTTTTAATTAGCTTACGAACTAGGCAAAGATATAAGATATTGAAAAGATAGACATTTTTAAACATCACAGAATTATGGTACCTAAGAAAATAATCATTCAATATGAAAACTACAGTTTTTGACTTTCATCTTAGAGTTAATCAGACCACAATGCAGATTGGAAAATCCTAAGTGGATCCCTGAGGTGTCACAGGACAGGTGTAACAACAGGCGATTGAAGAGGCCATAGGGGCTATGGCCTCAGAGAAATAGTCCAGAGAGAGGGAAGACGTAAAGAGAAAACACTCCACAAATTAGCATTTCTGATTGGACTCAAAGCCCAGGAAATGTTTGGACACTTGAGAACACTTAAGGACAAGATTAACTAGAAGGGGCATGTACATAACTGGATGCAGTTATTTACGAACGACTCTAACATACTCAACCATACATGTGCCACATGCCCCTGCAAGGTCACCCAAGGGTTTTGGCTTACCATGTCTGAGTAAGCTACCAGACTCTGTACTGCTATAAACTAAAGAACACTTTAGTGTTCTTTAGTTTTTGACATTTTATTGCACAAATAAAACAAGCAGCTCTTGAGCTCTGCAGCTGAAGATCTCCTGCCCTGATGCTGATAATTGGCTCCCGGTGCTATCCTTTACTGGGGAACTAAAGTACAAAGACTCATGGTACTGAACCATATATGGACTAAAGGAACCCTCTCTCTTACCCCTGAGGACGATTAACTTTGACATCTACACTAGGAATTTGATTGAAATCCATGTTGAAGGCATTTGTTAACAGCTGTATGAGGTTGGAAAAGTTAATTTTCAAAGAGAACTATACCAAGAGGGGGTAAGATTAACTCTCATGCAAACTCAGCTGTATCCAGGAATTAGTCAACTTTCAGAGTAAATGCACAAGTGATTCCATTCAAATCATAATAGGATCCACACTAAGGTGAAATGAAATAAATCAGGGTAAAATATCATGTGGTTTATCCTATATGAGAAACCTAAAGTATAAAGAGCAAAATAAAACAGATAATAGGAAAAGAGGAGAAAAATCTTCTGCAAATGATAAGGGGATCAGAAATTAGAGAAAAGGGGCTGGAGGGTTAGCTCAGTGGTTCCGCGCCTGCCTCGCAAGCGCAAGGTCCTGAGTTTGATCCCTGGTAACCACATATAATGCTGGGCGTGGAGACTCACGCCCACCAACAATCAACACCTCATACCACAATGCCGGACGTGGTGGCTCACGCCTGTCATCCCAGCACTTGGGAGGCAGAGACAAGAGGATTGCTGAGTTCACGGTGGCTTGCCTGGGCACCATAGTGAGCTCAGGGCCAAAGCGAGACCCTGTCTCAAAAAGCAAAAATAAAAAGAGAGAGAAAAGGAGAATGAAATAAACAAAGTAAAGATGCATTATGTACTAACATGTATCATTGTAATCATTATGTATCATAAACATGAACTAATAAAAAATAAAAGCTGAACATAGCAAGTGTACACTTTATTTAGAGGAATATATCTTATATCATCAACTATTTTTCTGCATTTTCCATAATAAAGCTTAAAATAAATCTTTAAAACTGAAGTTTTCTTCTAGGTAACTTCAAGTCAAAATAAAGTTTAATACTCTTTAAATGAATATTCTGACTTTCGCAAACATGCAGTTGAACTGTCCATACTTTAACAAATAATAACTAGATAAGTAAAGAAAAATGTAATTTCTAAGGAGTAAAAATCTAAGCACGAGATCCAGAAATGACACAAACACCGTGTTTCACAGATAAGCTCTTTAATATAGACATTGCAAATGTAACTAATATGCTCAAATATTCAATAGGCAACATATGTACGAAGGAAGAAAATAGACTATGACATAATAATAACTTAAGTGCAACTTCCGGAAGCAGAAAAGATATAGAGACTGTGAACTTTGCTGGTTAAATTAACAATAGTTTAGAAATTGCAAAAGGAAAAAAATATTTTGACCACTGAGTAGTGGAACCTAGTAAAGATAAATTACAAAGAGAAAAACAATCAAAAAATGCATAAATCCTTAGTGACTTGCCCAACAATAACAAATGTTCTCATATCCCCATGATTCTAACATTAGAAGGAGAAGAGAGAGGAAGTATGGCAATGTTTGAAAATTTTCCAACTGTGATAAAAATTATGAAAGTGTATATCCAAAAATTTAAAGAAAAATAAATACTGACAAAAACGAAATCACATTAAATTTAAATGGCTAAAAAATGAATGTCAAATATGTACCAAATCCTTAAAAACAACCAGGAAAAAGAGACCCACAACTTGAGAAAGGTATTACACTTTGTTTTGGAAACTATATAAACTAGATGAAAATAAAATAGCATCCACAGAAGTTGGAGGAAAACTCCAATTTTTTTAAATTTATTTTTATCTTTATTGGTACATTGTATATATACATCATGATCACCCTCAATATTGAGAATTTCTACCAGTATAAGACATGGGGAAGGGGGAAAACTCTCTAATTTTAAAAAGCAATCATGGTACAGCTAGTGGAAATTTTTATTTGAAAACTTTAAAAACCTGAAGATTTTTTAAGACAATATGTTCAGGAAGAGGTATGCCCAGCAAACCCACACTCTCAGGTATATGGAAAGAATTTTTTGTTTTTGTTTTTCAGTACTCAGGATTGAACTGGGGCCCTTATGCGTCCAGGGTTGGCACGGTACCACTTGCGCTAAACCACCAGCCCCTTGGAAATAAATTCTTTAGAAAGAAGGACAGTACTACTACATGCAAATTTTTAAGTATAAATTTAGTAAAGACCACCTAAAAGTTAAGAATTTTAAATATATTTGTTTTTATATTTTGAAAGTATATAGCAGAACATCTATATGCAACTACTTAATAACTTATGTGAAAGTATATAATATTCTTAAAGACTGAAAATGGGGAATAATATAATAGCCAGAAAATCAATAAAGGAAATCGAATAGAATACAAAAATAGGTAGTTAATGGAAAGTGCAGCACTATAGCATAGGAAAAAAATTAAAAATGGAAAAATTAAAATAAGTAGTTAAATTGTTTTATAAACAAAAGTTTTAAGTGTACATGTAAATTTCCATTTAACACATGGGGTCACTGAAGAACATAATAGGGAAAAAATTCTATAAGGAATCAACTTTAAAAGTAAAAGAAACAGATTAAAAGCAAAATAATTTTAAAACTTTTTCTAAACAGCCATTAATCATAAGAGAGCTGGGACATTTATAGTAATAACAGAGAGCTTGGAGCAAGAATTGTGACTTGGCCTAGAGAAGGCTATTTCCTAATGACACCGAAGACATTTTATCAATAATTCATGAATTTGAATCCAGAATTAAGAGGTATCCCCTCAACCACAACATTCTTTACATGAGAAAAAAGAGATCAAAAGGTCCCTGTAAGAATGCTAAGAAAGATCCCAAATTAACCCTTTTATAACAGCCAACTTATAGAAGTGTTTGAACTATTACAGCAATAATAATTTGTTCATGGCTATACAATATAAAACATGTAAATTGAGGCACTTAAACATAAAGTGTAGAAGAGGATTGAAGTTTTCATCTGCTTAAGATCTGGGTTTTAGGATATCTAATGTAAGCCTCATGGTAACCGCACAAAAACATCCCTTGCAGTAATTACACAAAGGACAGAAAGAGTATAAAAAACATGCCATTTTAGAAAATCATCAGGCCAGAGATTTAGCTCGGTGGTTCTGGTGCCTGCCTTGCAAGAGCAAGGTCCTGAGTTTGATGCCCAGTGACCACATACAGTGCCGGGCATGGTGGCTCATGCCTGTTTTCCCAGCACTCGGGAGGCAGAGGCAGGAGGATTGCTGAGTT